>LPNX010708294.1:247881-335570 GCA_001517045.1 Pseudotsuga menziesii
TAGAGTAACTGAATATAAACAAATGCATAACAAAATAATATAATGAAATGACAATTGAATACTTATCTTTATTTGTTTCGAGGGTAGACTCCTTCTTGAGCCTTCAGCTTCATCGTCTTCTTCATTCATAATAGCATCATTTCTTATCCAAAAGCTAAGGTGGATAAGAAGTTCTTCAAGAGTTGAGTTCTTCATATTCCTCATTGCTTGAGGGATATTCTTTGGATGGAAAGAGCTTGATCTTCAGTTGCTCCCACCTTCTCTTCTTGAGCTTCTTCTTCTTGTGAGTTCTCTTTCTAGAGTCTATTGAAAGTAATCACTTCCTTCTGGCACACATAAGGTGGATAAGAAGTTCTTCAAGAGTTGAGTTCTCCATAATCCTCATTGCTTGAGGGATATTCTTTGGATGGAAAGAGCTTGATCTTCAGTTGCTCCCACCTTCTCTTCTTGAGATTCTTCTTCTTGTGAGTTCTCTTTCTAGAGTCTATTGAAAGTAATCACTTCCTTCTGGCACACATAAGGTGGATAAGAAGTTCTTCAAGAGTTGAGTTCTTCATATTCCTCATTGCTTGAGGGATATTCTTTGGATGGAAAGAGCTTGATCTTCAGTTGCTCCCACCTTCTCTTCTTGAGCTTCTTCTTCTTGTGAGTTCTCTTTCTAGATTCTATTGAAAGTAATCACTTCCTTCTGGAACACATTCCTCACATGAATGAATTCCATGATCCTGGGAGGCCATTCAAGGTGGCCATCACCACTTTTGCATTCTTCACTTTTCCTTTTACCGCTTCAAGTTGTTCTTTGATTTGAGAGACTCTTATGACTGCATGGTCTCTGCATTCTGGATCTTCACATTCTTCAACTGGTTTCTTTAAGTCATATTCTGATTTTTGTTCTTCCCTTCAAATAGCTTGAAATTCTGGAAGACCTTCAATATCTTTGCTTGCAATAGGTAGTGCTCTGTAATGCACATGTGCAAGCCTTCTATGCCAAATCTCATTTGGCTCTCCTATGTCATGGATCAAGGCTTTTTCTGTATGTCCCTTCAATTTATACAAGCCTCCTTCTTGTTCTTCAATCACTACCACATCATCGATAGTCTTTCCTTTTGTCCATATGATGACTTGATCATCTATGAATGCAGCCTGCATTCCTTTTGCATCAATGCTGAAATGGAGAGAAGGTTCTTCTTCAATCCTAGCACAAACAATACTTCTTTCATTGTTAGAGACTTACCACAGTCTAGCTTGTATGGAGATTCCCCACTACCTGTTATTGGATATTGGTAGTCATCTCCTCGTTTCACCTTGTGAGGTGATTCATGTTCTGACAGTCTTACAAAGGATTCCTTGAATCTCGTCATATGTTTGGAAGCCCCACTGTCTATAAGCCAATCATCACTTCCATGAGTAATGTTACCTATGAGAGCTTATATCAGAACATATTCATCCTTGCTTGAAGAATCTTCACTTTCATATCTGGATCTCTTTCTGGATGGTTCATCATCCTTTGTAGCATGAGCATGATGTCTTCTTTGGCCTTAACCAAGTTCTTCTTGTGAAAGGCTTCTAACCTCGTCTCCCTCTGAAATTGGAACCTCTATACTCAGGTAGGTGTCCAATCCAGTTTCTTCAGAGAGATCAAATACTTCTATGCTTGGAATTTGTCAACCTCACCAAGCTTATCATCAATCTATTGTGATAGATCATATTGAAATGATAACCTCAAATGGAAATACAAAAGATTAGATCTTACCGATTTGAGGTGTCCGTCCTTGTCCCGGAGTTCGTTGATCTAGGGTTTGTCGTAGAAACCCTAATTTTCAAAACTTGAAAAATTTCATATATTATTGGACAAACAGATAGATCTCTTCAAATGGAGCTGTCCAATGTACTCCTTTTCTGAAAACAGTGGAGGGAAGCTCTCGAAACAGGAAGCCCTAATTTTCTGATTTCTTCTACAGAAATGCCTGTTACTGTTTTTGTGATATCTCTGAAATTACTGATCCTATATGTCTGAAATTTCTCACTTAGGTAAAATCGCATGTCCCTGATCCAAAACCATAGTTTTCATCAGAATTGGTTTCACCATTTGGGATTTATGATCCTTTTACCAAGGTGACCTGTTACAGGACTGTTCAGAACAGCGAAGTTGTATGGCATGCCACGTGTCACTGGTTCATATTCTGAGTCTGATATTCAGACCACCAAAAGTACAGTCCGTTCCCTTTCTGGAACATCTTCAGGAATTCCATTTGGACCTCTGTAGCTCAAGATATTGCATATCTCCCCAGATGTCCTGTTCAGGGATGAATTATGGAAGAGGCTAGAACCCTAACTTGGAGATATCATATCTCCTGGAGTACAACGAATCTGAGTCTGATTTATGGAAATAGAATTCATTAGGATTGTATATTTGGCCCCTGTAATTTTTTGCTTCTGAGACTTCACCAATCTCAGAATATAGCGACTGTACCAAAACTTAGCAGTTTTAGTATTTAGGGTTTCTCCTAGCTCAGGGTCAAACTAGGGTTTGACTTTCCTGGAGTTTAACCCAACCAAATTTCTTGATCCAGGTCTCTAAAATTTGGTTTTGATGAGGAGAATAACCCTATGCTGGTCTCACTCAAAAATTCCTCTTCTGTAGAAAGCCCTAATTTCTGACCCCAGTGACAGGTCCAAAACTGAAAAACCTCAGAATTGGATTCTGTTTCAACAGAAAGATGCGCCCTAAGGAGGAGAGTAATTCCACCTTACTTTTGCTGAAAATATGTGGAGGAAGATCCACAAACAAGGAATCCCTAGCTCCCGCAGCTGCACAGTGTCTTCTTCTTAGGTTAGCTCTGATACCATGTTAGTTTTTCAACAATTAAGCTAGCATTATGATCTTAGGATCTTTTCACTGAGAGAATAACAAGTACAGCAATAAAACATGAGCACAGCACAAGAGAAAAGAGACACAAAGAGTTTTCCTTGGGGAAACCATAAAGGAGAAAACCCCGCAACTTCCTCTAATATAGAATCAACACCAAAACAGTAAGAGATCTCCCAAAATAGCAGTAGCCTTCTGACTTCTGTCAAGCCAAAGTATTTCCTTCTCCAAAGGTGCGCCACACTTGAGAGAGCAAGTGATGTATGTCACAAGTGATAAATAGAGAGACTCACACTCTCTATTTATATTCATCCATTCACTTGAATTGCCATTTCACACGTAGGCTCAACCTAATAATTACTTACCCGAGCCTACACCTTAATTAGTGTATAATAACTCGAGTGCCCCAAAACTATGGGGACTTACCTAATGACTTGACATGACTTGTTTACATTATTAATATTCCCGATCGAAAAATCAGGGCATGACCACATGACTCAAATACATAATAGAAACATCCCCAAATAAACATCGGGGTACAATACATAGAAGAATACATTCCGAAGTTACATATACATCAACAGGCCCAACGCTACAATCAGCAGCTCTCATACCACATTGTAGTGTATTATAGGTTGGTATTAGAGGGTACTCTTATCTTTTTAACAACTGATTCTGGCCCATCTAGGCCCAATGCTGTAACACGCATCTCTGATACCACATTGTCATGTCCCCTCTCACCCTGTAGGAGAGAACAGACCCAACTCTTCTACCCGAGTTACCTATCTTTGACTTTGCACGCGTATGATGATTCCCGATTCTTTTTTTTTTAAAGATATACACAAGAAAGAATTTCCCTTGCTAACATTCTGATCCAGACCATGTATAACTATTTATCTTCCTCAATCGCAGAGAGATCGAACGGTGTAGAATCATCCCATAGAAAAATCAACAGCGTAGAGAGCTTCACTTGTGGAATCAAAATTATATTAAAATTTCACTCTCGCAGCTGACATCTTGCATGATGTATTACGTATCCCGCATGCAGAATGACCGTTGCGGAGATCAGAGTTGTGGAAATCAAAATTTACCATAAGTCATTTCCACATCTCGCATCTCGCAAGTTGCAGAAAGCAATTTTCGCCAAACGACATTTTTTCATCCCTCATCCCGCATCCTGCATCCCGCAAGTTGCGAAAGGAAAAATGCGGAGATTGAAATTTCCAAAGAATTGTTTTTCGTATCCCGCATCCCACATCCCATAAGTTGTGAAAAGGAAGTTGCGAAAAGGTTAAATCTGTGGAATTTCAATCTACTAATGATTTCCAACATCGAGGCCATCACCAATCTAGATGATCTAACTTCATAACAACTTAGAAAATTCATTGAAGTAATTACACACCTAGATGCATCATTCATGAAATATACAACTAAAACAAAACACATTTCATTCAAGCATTAATCATTTCATATAAATTTATAAACAAGTATAGTTGCAGGGATTGAAACAAAAGAGATGCTTATCTTTATCAGAATTTTGTCCCATAACCAGCTATATCGCTGCAACTTTCCACCCAACCATAGGCCATTGTGCTCATTAATCTCTCAGCAACACTTCCACCCCTGAGCTGGGCATGCTTTCCCTAAGGAGTAAGGAAAACTAGCAGACTTCCCCATAGCCAAGGATAAAATAAAACTCAGCCAAGCCAACACAGTTGGGTTTATCAAGCTTACATATGTAGTGATTTACACATAGCCAAAGTTTATACAAGTCACAGCCAAGACAACAGATGGGTTTATCAGGATACCAGCCCAACCAAGTAATCCTTCCAGTTGGGTTTATCATACTTACATAGGAAGTGGTTTACACTTGGCCAAAATTCACATGAGACACAGCCTAGCCAACATATGGGTTTATCAGCTACCATCCAAGCCATCCTTCCAGTTGGGTTTATCATGCTTCCAAGGAGGTGGAAAGACTAACTGCTAATCTAGTGAGCTCAATCCCAGAGCTATGGACACCTACACTAGATCTATCCTGAATTCTAAAAATTTACACACCCAACGCAAGGAAGCATCCCCTTCTATGCTACACAGTCCCTCAGGCCATGCCTTCCCTTCCAGTGCTATTCAGGGTATGTAAAGAATAAAAACAGCCCTCTATATTGATCTGTAAGGTTCCTTCACACACTAGGTTTATCAAGAAAGTCCATTCTCCATTTCCATTCCCCAAATTAGTTCTGATGTCAAACGAGGATGTACACACAACAATATCAGTTCTAGGATTAACAAAATGTAATAGAAGCCAAGGAATACACACACATAGCAATTACAAATTTTTGAGCATTGCCTGAGCCAGACCAACTAATGCAATTACCAAAAACGAAATCGTTTGTTGGTCATTCAATTCAAAAACACAAATCGTATTTTGGGCATTCGCATTCAGGAAGCGAGTAACAGACAGGAAAATTGTAAAAAGGGAAACAATTCACAGAATAGGAAAATTCCTGAAGAATCAAGACTCAGAGCGGTTTTGCTTGCTGCGTGAATGCCAGAATCCCCTTGCCAAAACATTCAACACAGTCCAAATCATGAGGATAAGGTGAAACGCGACTGCATGAGTGAAAGGCAAGCATTTTCTTTGGGTGTTTTCTTTCCCAAGAAAATTTTAAAAACATTTTTCTTGAAATGGTGCTCTGCCCATTTCGAATTTCTTCCCACTCTTCCAATCCCCCCCTTATCCTTAGGAAAAATCATACCCCCATATCATTTTGTTGCATTGACATAGCTGGTTGTAGGATTTTAATTAAAAATCGCAAATTAACATTATTTCCAAACTTATAACATTTAGCTAGCATAAAAACACTATCCGCCTAAATCTTAATCGCTGAAACATAAACACTAAATTGATGGTGGAGTTTTTGCCTTAAGCTCCACACCATGATTATTTACATCATATTATTTAAATGCAAATAGGGTCAAAACCGGGGTGTTACATAAGAGATCATGCCAGATCCCAAACTAAATAAGCAACCTGAAGTGCTCTTCCTGTCAGTGGCACTACCTTTGCAATATGAATCAACATAACCATTAAAGCTAATCTTTTGATTCACATCATATTTGAGCCCATAATCCACTGTACCCTTTAGGTACCTCAGTACATTCTTTGCAACTATTAGGTGAACATGTCTCGGATCCATTAGAAATTGGCTCATGGTGTTCACCCTAAAGCATATGTCTGGCCTCGTATTCATTAGGTACATCAATGATCCAATCATATGACGATACATCGTGCCATCAGTCGAATTAGACGAATCATCACTCATAAGCTTCAAGTTAGGTTACATAGTTGTGGCTATTTCCTTGCAATACAACATTTTGAATCTCTTCAGAATCTACACTGCATACTTTCCTTGAACAAGGAAGACCCCATATACACCCTACCACACTTCCATGCCTAAGAAGTAGTGCATCATACCTAGGAATTTCATCTTGAACTCTATAGTGAGTCTCCTCCTCGTATCTATAATGAGTTCCTCTTCTCTTGTTAGGAACAGGTCATCGACATGTAGCAGGAGCATCACTGGTCTTCTACCTTCAACCTTAAAGTAAAGGTTGGAATCCACTTTACTTTTTACAAATCCTAGGCTCATCAAGAATTTATCAATCCTATCGTACCATGTCCTCAGTTCCTGTTTCAATCCATACAATTCCTTCTTCAATTTTTGCACATGGGTCTACCTGTCATGAGTCTTGAATCCTAGTGGTTGTTCCACATACACTTCATCCTCAACTACACCATTCAAGAAGGTTGTCTTGAAATCCATATGGTGTATTTTCCATTTCATAACTACTACCAATGCAAGTATGAACCTAATGGAAGTGTGCCTTACCACGAGTGAAAAATTCTCCTCATAGTATATGCGTTCTTTCTGTGAGAAGCCTTGTGCTATGAATCTTGCCTTGTATTTCTTGATGCTTCCATCTACAGCATGCTTGATCTTGTAGATCCACTTTGAAGTCATGAAATACTTCTTTTTCATTCTCAAAACTATCTCCCAGACATCATTCTTCATGATCAACTCATACTCCTCGATCATATAATCCTTCCCTTCTTTGTTTTTTGCAGCCTCTTCATAGGTGGAAGGTTCTTTGTCAATGATGTCATACAACATGGCCACATATCTATTGTAGGTATTTTCCCTTTTATTTCTCTATGTATTCCTTATGGAGTGCCATACCTTTCTACTTTTCATATGAGCTCTCGTGCCCATGCTGGTTTACTCTTGTGGGAGTGCTTTTCGAGGATTGTATCTACCGGCTCTTGTGGCTCTTCCATGTCATGATGTTCATGGTCTTGTGGAATTGCTTCAACATATTCCATACCTCAGGCTCTCATTTATTTAGGTTCCTTGTCCTCTTGAATTGGTGTCCTCCTAGATCTAAAGTATGTCGAGTCTTCATCAAAGGTTACATCTCTACTAATGTCGAGTCTTGTATCATTGTATCCTACAAATATACCCTTCCTCCCAGAAGGATTGAGCTTGGTCCTTTTCTCCTTTAGGATATGTATGTACACCGAGAAACCAAAAATTCTCAGATGGATAAATTCTATTTTCTCTCTTGAGAAGGCCTCTTCTGGAGTCTTTTTTTCAAGTACTTGATGAGGAGTATAGTTTTGTACGTACACATTTGTCCTTCCTACCTCCTCCCAAAGGTGCATAGGAATGTCTTGGTCATGTAGCATTGATTTTGTTGCTTCCATGATGATTCAATTATTTCATTTTGTAAACCCATTCTTATAAGGATTGGATGGATTACTCAACTCCCTCTTAATCCCAGATTCTTTGTAGAGTTCCTTGAATTATTTCGAGGTGAATTCTGTGCCCTTATCTGATCACAGAGTCTTGATATCACTATCTATTTGGTTCTTGACCAAGGATTTATATTCCTTGAACTTACTAAAAAATTCATTTTTCCCTTTCAAGAAATATATCCAAGGCTTACATGATAAATCATCTATAAAGGAAACATAGTACACATACCCTCTTAATGAGCTAGAAGACATGGGTCCGCATACATACAAGTGTACTATCTACAGTATTACTTTAGCCTTTCTCTCACTGCTAGGATAATTATTCACATTCTTTCCATGTGCACGTCATTTTCAAATGCTTTCATGATTTTTTTGCATATCTGGCAATCCAGAGACTTCGTTTCTTGCCATCGGTGATGCTCTGTATTGCACATGTGCAATCCTTATGTGCCACAGTTTGTTTGGTTAAATTGACTCATGAACCAATGCTTGTTCAGGATGTCATTTTAGCTTGTTCAAGCCTTTGTATTCTTCTCCAATCACTGTTGTATCATCTATTTTCTTCCCTTTATGCCACATCATAACTTATATATTGACAAATGCAACTCTCATACCCTTTGCATCTAGTGAAAAGATGGAGAGAAGATTCTTCTTCAAACTTGGAACATATAGCACATCCTTCATATTTAAGGATTTCTTGGAGTATAGCTTGTATGAAGCTTATCCACTCCATTTTATGGGGTATTGGAAATCATCCCCAACTTTCACCTTTTTAGGTGACTCATGTTCAGACATATCAATGAATGATTCCTTACATCCTGTCATGTCTTTAGAAGCTCCACTATCTACAAGCCTGTAATACCTCGGTTTTGACCCCTTGGTATTTTATTGTACATGATGTAATTATTGTATGTAAATCATGGAAGGAGCTCAAGGCCAAGGCCCTACCAGTGATTGATGTCTTTTGGATAGGTGATCAAGGTTGACACCTATGGTTTTTGTCTTCTAAGTCAAGAACAATAGATATATTTTGATATATCATGTAAATGTACAAATTGTTATACAACCACAGCTATCTATGGGACTACAAATGTTAAAGACATGGGGCATGATTCCACAAGGGATATGGAGGGGAGTTAGTCAACCCCCCTAAGCCAATAGGATGTGACCAGATGTCAATGGGGGGGAACCCATGTACCCTTAGCTACTTTTTTGTCCTTTGTCCTCAATCATCAATTTCTTCCAAAACTTGGTTGAGATAGCTAATGCCTTGGGTAGTGTAGGGTATGGAAGTTAGATTTCTTAACTAAGCAAATCCTGTAGCCTATAGTCTGGGGTATCATGTTCTTGCTTCTGCAGCAAGTAAGCCCGCATGGGAACATGTGCCCATCCTATCATCCTTGAGTCTCACTTATTGGGGGAGGATTCATTCAGCAATTCACATTTTTGGGGAAGCCTGCGGGGGATAAGAGTATTTTTCTATTCATGCATGCAGGGCGTTCTTCCTGTAGACAAAGAAACGTGTTATGTCCAGGGCCGTTCACCTGTTGTTCACCATCCTCAGTCGTGCAATGGTTTAGGGGACTGGGTATTTGCAAGTATTTTTCCTTTGTCGAGCAAGGGTGTAGAAATAATAGATCAATGATATGATCAATGATGCTAAGAAGCAGCATAGGAAATAGATCTTGCTACTAAGAATCCTCACAAGCATACACATGAAAACTAGAGAGAAGAAAGGAGACTGAATCACATGAATGAATAGATGAATATTTGTGTGTATCATTTCATTGAATAATGATGAATAATAATGTACATAAATAGTACATCCCTCATAGGAAAATCGAGTGGTATGGAGACAACTCAAAAACCTCAAAAAGTATGACTTACCAAAATATAGCAAACCCCCATAGGTGGCTAAATCACTTCCCAAATCTATCAAGGACATCACAAATTGGAAAAAGAATGAGTGAGTTGTCAAGGGAGATATGATAATCCTAGAAAATGGAGAGAAATTCATGAAGGACGGGTTGGCAACAAAGGGACCCAGTTTCCTAGTTGACTAGCTTTACCTTATCCACAGAAAAGCTGGAAAACCTGAATAAAGAAGAATCTTTTGTAAAGTGTTGTATACTAATTTTAGATGAACATAAGGTGGTCAAGATCAATCCAGAATCAGAAATAAATCATTCCTTGGATATAAATGGCATGTATTGACTTTAAGGTGCTAGTGGATTCCAACTAATTAAGCTAGTGGGTGAATAATTAGTCAAATAATGATTAATTATTTTATCCTAAGTTATGAGTGGGTTTAATATATTCCAATACCCCCCTATAAGTCTGAATTTATGATGGTATGTCAAAAAATATGGATGCATATAGGGCCCAACAACAAGGCTATGGTCACCCTTTAACAATTATTATGTCCAAAATGCCGAGAAAAGAGGAAAAACCACATGGGAAAAATCCTCCCTCAAGGAAGGACAAGGCACGAAATTTGAAATATGTCTTCGACATATCTTCATATTCAATTTAATGAGCTGAATGAACTGCTTTTGGATGAAATACTTGCTAAAGAAATCATGAACTCCATGATCATGCGCCAGAGTGTAGAACCTGCAAGAAGGAAGACGAGAGAGTCCTTGTATCTCATCAATTGATGAAGTAGGAGCATTATCTGAATTCTTCTTACTGCTGTCAAACTCTGATTTGCAAACATAATCTGAAATGGAAAAGATATCTGTGCATAGTCCTTTCCAAAGAGTACAAAAATTAAGACAATTTATTTCACACCCAATTCCTTGAATAGATACAAAATTATGATATGAATTACATGTCAATCTTCCAATATGATGTAGCACCTTTCCAGATCTGATATGAGACTGATAAAAATATTATATATTAGAATCATTAGCATATGGAACAGCAAATACAAATGATTCAGTGATTCCATGAGGATATAGGGCTAGACTAGGAAAACTATGAGCAACTGGGGAAAATTGATAGGTGTAAATAAATGAATGATGGATGGACATGAGATATGAGCCATAAGTGTTTAGATCAGATCCAAACATGTTTAATATCAGTCCAAATATGACTAAGGACATGGATAAACAGCCATTGAAATATAGGAAAGAATTCAAACCATGTAAGATAAGTAACACTGCATAAGACACCAATGAGGAATCAACTATTGAACTTGGGATTGGTATAGTCTTAGGATTATTCAGAGGTATGGTAGATGGTATGGATGGTCATATGATATGTGTATAAACCTACAAATATAATTCTAAATCATAATCCAAAGGATCACATATAAGCATATCAGTAGACTCATGGGAATACATCGGGTAATGAATCCTCTAAATGAAAGGAGGAAAAAAGGAGATATTCAAAATCTTCAAGAAGGCTCTGAGTATTGATTCCAAGAACAAAGGAGGATATGTAGAAGAAAATGATATCAGTTATGGTAAGTTTCATGGTACTAATAGGTCTTTATTTTGCTATTCAAACATCCTGAAAGTCACTAGGTTGCGCACCATCAATGAGAGATTTATGCACAAAGTGTGAAGGATCTGGCACATAGATCTTAGAATCTAAGATAGGATATTTAGAGAACAATGAATGGGTGATAGGATCATCATCAATATCAATAGAATATCCATATGTTACTTCTTTTTCATCATTAGTATCACAAGAATAAAAATCACCTTCAAGAGACATAGAAAAAGATGGCTCTTCAATATTTGCTTCCTGATTGAAGGAGGAAGCATTCAAATCAAAGAAGGTAGAAGCAACATGAACTGTATGAGAAAATTATTCATCATGATAAAATTCATCAAATAATTTAGATTCCAATAAATCTTGAGAGATTGAACAAGAGGAGATGTTGGTTTCGCTCCATTCTTCATCTTCTATTTCCTGCAAACCAAAAACTTTGTCCAATTTTTTCCAAAGCTCAAATGGATACTCAGCAGAATCTATGAGATGATGTATATTTGGGGACATTCCCAAACACATAATTTTATAATATCTATCACAAGTATTTATCCAATCAATATTCTCTTCATAAGACTCACGTTCTCTCAATGCACCAATGGAGACATTAAAGAGACACTGCTTATTCAAGTATGTGCTCATCTTGGGATTCCAATAAACATAGTTGAAAGGAGATAGTAGAAGAAATTTTGAATCCATATTGAAGTTTTTTATATTCTCTAGGAGATACTCTCTACAACCTGCAAAACAAAACTAGGATAAAATCTTGTAATCTAGACAAGCTCTTCTTCGGAGAGGGATAGGATACTGGATGCACTCAACTCTGTAGAAGTTGATCAATCTTGCTGCTATGATACCATGTAAAAATAATAGATCAATGCTATGAGCAATGATGATAAGAAGAATCACATGAAATAGATCTTGCTACTAAGAATTCTCACAAGCATACATAGGAAAACTAGAGAGAAGAAAAGAGACCGAATCACATGAATGAAGAAATGAATATTGGTGTGTATCCTTTCATTGAATAATGATGAATAATAGTGTACATAAATAGCAAATACCTCATAGGAAAATCGAGTTGTATGGAGACAACTCATAAAGCTCAAAAAGGATGACTTACCAAAATATAGCAAACCCCCATAGGTGGCTAAAGCACTTCCCAAATATCTCAATGACCTCATGAATTGGAAAAGGCATGAGTGATTTGTCAAGGGAAATAGAAAAAAATTCTAATCCTTGAAAATGGAGAGAAAGTCATGAAGGATGGGTTGGAAACAAAGGGACCTAGTTTCCTAGTTGACAAACTTTACCTTATCCACAGAAAAGATGGAAAATTCGAATAAAGCAAAATCTGCTGTAAAGTGTTGTATACTAATTCTTGATGGAAAAAAGGTGGTCAAGATCAACCCAGAATGAAAAATAAAGAATTCCTAGGATATAGATGGCATGTATTGACTTTAAGGTGCAAGTGGATGCCAACTAATTAAGCTAGTGGGTGAATAATTAATCAAATAATGATTAATTATTTTATCCTAAGTTATGAGTGGGTTTAATATATTCCGACAAAGGGAAATGGAGATCGCTCGATTTAACGAGCAAGTGTGGTCATTTATGGTTTCCCCGGTTTTTTTGTTTAATGGTCTCCTCTATCACAGAGTGAATGTAATCCTGATAAAACCATTGTGAATGATGGCTGGGATGAGTGCCTAATAAATCCATCTATGGCTTTGATGATCCCTATTTTGGATGTTGGATTGATTGTGAACAGTCTGATAAACCCAAATATATGCTGTCTTGGCTAAGTAAGCCTGATAAACCCATCATTATTCGGCTTGTATGCCTATAGCCTGATAAACCCACTATGAATGATGGCTTGGATGAGTGCCTGATAAACCCATATGTGGCTTGGGTGGACAGTCTAATAAACCCAACTGAAGGTTTTCTTGACTGTGTGTGTGTTATGTTCTGGTTGTTTATAAGCCTGTTGTTTCCCTAGTTCCTTATGGAAATCATGCCCATATCGGGGGTGGCAGTTTGTTGAGATATTAATGAACAAACTGTCCTATGGTTGGGTGGAACATTACAATGACATATCTAGTTGCGGGATAGTTTAATCATCAAGATAAGTATCTCGGTTACACTTGTTTATGCCATGTGTTGTCTATGAATTGCTATTTTCTTATTGAATGCTTGTTGATGATCAAGTAGAGCTTACTTGTGTATGAATGTCCTTGTATTTGTTTGTTTATTCCTTGCATTTTTTATGTAATTTTCCTCTGTACATTCCTTGTGTTTTTATGATGCATTTGCCTAAGTTCATGGAGGCTAGACGCCTGTTACAGGGCCAAAAATGTAGCTAAGGAAAGAATAGTTGAGTTTCCTCCCTTGGAATCCGCCTATAGAAGGTGGAAGGAGGAAACCGAAAGAGGAAGGGTTGAACAAGGTAGAATCATTGTGTTTCTGCACCACGGTATTTGCAGTGGAAGGAGAAACACAGGAGGTAGGAGAAAGAAGTTTGAATCAAAGTAGAATGTGAGATTTTCAACTTTCGGGATCTGCCTACGAAAGGCAGAAGGTGGAAGGAAGAAATAAAGAGAAAATATAAGGCATACATTAGATAAAATTTCAACTCAAAATGGGCCTCCTAAGGAAAATAATTAAATAATAGTTAAAATAATTAAATGATATTTATTAATTTTGGAGGAAGAAAAGAAAAAACTACTTTTTTGTTCGTTTTTTGAGATATCTCCCTGTTTGTTTCCTCAAATTTCGATTAAGAGAGCTCGTTGGATACAGAATTTTAATTATGCATCCAACGAGTACCCACTCTATATATTTTTTACGGACCCTACAACCCCAAAAACAAGAAATACCTGAAAAATGTGATGATGATGTCATCCTCACATTTTTTCAGGAATTTCTTGTTTTGGGGGTAGCGGGGTGCATCAAAAGTATGCAGAGTGGGTACTCGTTGGATGCAGAATTTAATTATGCATCCAACGAGCTCTCCTTATCGAAATTTGATAAAAAAACAGGGAGATATGTCGAAAATACGAACAAAAAAGTTGTTTTTCATGATACCTATCCCCAAATTTATATTAAAAAATTGTCTAAGACCTATATGGTATTTCAAATTTAAAGCAATTTCATTGGCAAACAAATAATGACATGAAATTTGAATTAGTGTTGAAAGGCCCATTTTGAGTTGAAATTTCCTCTAATGAAGTGAGTTTTTCGACTTCTGAATTCTGAGGTACGGAAGGCGGAACGATGGTTGAAGGAATCCATTGAGAGTTCTATTTCTGGTTTTCGAGTTCCGAAGTGTAGAAGGCGGAAGGCAGAAACGCCGTTGAAAGTTCCTTCGCATATTGAGTTTCTGATTTTTGAGTTTCGAAGTGCATAAGATGGAATGTGGAAGGGTGTTTATATGTTCCTTTCACACATTATGTTTCCAATTTTCGACTTCTGGGGTCAGAAGGGTGAAACGTAGAGTGCGAAATGTCAACTACGGAAAGATAGGTCAAATGCAGAAATGTTCATTCTATTCATAGAAGGGATTTGTCAAGGGAGGAATGACTATTACATAAATGTATAGTGGTTCTAAATCCTGAGAATGAATATGTAAGAGTGACTTAACGTCCATGCCTGGTAGTTTGAAAGGAGAACAAGGGTTCTTGAGGAAAAAAAATTAATTTATATGCATTATGGGTATGGGGACATTACATTGTGGTATCAAAGCTTATGGTTACAACATTGGGCCTTGATTGGCAAATTTGAACAATTAAGAGAGCTATTGGTAAATGGTTTCAACATATTGTTAGATTCATAACAAAAGAAAGCTGCCATGGCCAGTGGGTAAGTGGTTTTGATTTTGAAATTATCTAACAAATGATGTGTTAACACATTTTGGAGAGTCGTAGCGTCGTTTGGAAAAGTGGTTTTTTGGCTCAGCCATGAGAACCTACGACAGGTATGATGCATGAAATCCCTACGAGCATGAGGAATATGCTATGGGGGAAAACGTCTGAGTTGAAAATGATGTCACAAAGTCTAATGGAAGAAGATTCCAGGAGACGTCGTCAGAGATCGCAGCCACCATGAGAATCTTGATTAAAGCTCAGGAAGAGTAGCATTAGCTGAATGTCACCATGTTGCAAAACTTAACAGACATCCAAAGGCGGATGAGCTCAAGGCATCGTATAGAGAAACCAAAAGGAAACAAAAGTAGTGCCAGAATAAGGGAGAGGTATTCTAGTGGGTCTTCTGAATCTGAGGAATCCACTAGGGGATTGAGCTTTTTATCTCACAGAGAAAAAACAAGGAGGTTTTATAGAAACAACTCATGCAATGAGTTTAAAAATGCAAGGTCACCTACCTTTAATGGTGAGATAAATACTGGCCAGGAAGCTGAAGCTTGGCTCCTTGGGATGAGGAAATATTTTCAAGTCCAAGACTATTCAGGAAATATGAAAGCTAGGGTTTCCATATTCCACTTGAATGGAAGAGCATCCATTTTGCAGGAACACCTTAGGTAGGTAAAGAAGACCAGTTAAAGGAAGATCACTTGGGAACAATTCAAGAAGTATTTCAAGTAGAAATACCTCTCTGATAGGTACTATGATGACAAGATCAAATAATTCGAGGAGTTGAAGTTGGGACAGCATACCATGGATGAGTATGCCAATAAGTTCTTGGAACTATTAAGGTATGTCAGGTATATCATGGATGACAAAGAAAAACTCCAGTGGTTTCTTAGTGGGATACCTCAAGAATACAAAGACATAATTGAGTTTGTTGAGCCTAGAACTGTAGAAGAAGCCATTAGGAAATCTAAGTATTGCTATGATAAACGCAAGAGAAAACATGATCACAAAAATGTTTGGAAGGACAAGAGAAATGAGAAGTATGACCAAAGGAAGAAATGTTTCAAACCTTATAAATTTAGAAATCAGCAGAAGCATCCATCACAAGTTGTGGGTAATCCTGCTAGAGTGATGGGAGAAAAACAAAGAGATCCACAACATAGCAGGGAACCTATCCAATTTTGGAAATGTAGAGGACCCCATTTGTGAAGGTATTGTCCACTTGAGGATGGGAATGTAAGGCCATATTATAACATTCAAGAAGCTAAAACAGTGGGTCAAGTTGCAAGGACTGTCCCTAGGATTTATGGAGCTCTGGAGAACTGCCAGGCAGACCATCAATCAACTGTGGTTGAAATTGCAGGTAGTATTGCTGAGCAATTTGTTTCTATTTTGACTGACCTTGTATCTACTCATATTTATATCACTTCTACATTTGTTGATATTTGTTCCTTTAAGAATTTAAATCATAGAAAATCATGGTTAGCTTAGCTAGCCACAGGGACTAAGATAAAGGTTAGTGAAGTGGTAGAGAAATGTCCATTGGTTATGAATGGATTGGTCACTTTTGTAGATATGAATGATCTACCACTTGGGTCCTATGATGTTCTCATTGGAAAGGATTGGATGGAAGCACAACGAGTAAATATTGATTTATACAACAAAACTTTTGAGTGCTTGGATGAAGAAGGACACCCGAGAGTGGTAAAGGGCATTCCAAAGGTGATTTCTGTTAGGTATATTTCAGCCATATATCCAAAGAAGTTATGTAGGAAAGGTTTCCAATTATATGCAGCCCATGTTTTGGAGGAAACAGAGAATGAAACTCATAGGTTCGAATATTTTCATGTGTTGTAGGAATTCAAGGATGCTTTTCCTGATGAGATTCTAGGGTTTCCTCCAACGAGGGACATTGAATTCACAATTGAACTTGTTCCAGGAGAAACATCCGTGTCCAAGAAACTCTACAGGATGAATAAACCAGAGATGCCCGAGCTGAAGATGTTGTTGCAAGAGTTTTTGGAGAAGAAGTACATCAGGGCGAGTGTTTCCCCTTGGGGAGCACTAGTGCTATTTTTGAAGAATAAAGATGGTACACTTAGATTGTGTATTGATTACAGATAGCTGAACAAATTCACAATGAAGAACAAGTATACTTTACCTTGAATTGATGATATCTTCGATCAAATGAGAGGGGAAAGAGTATTTTTGAAGATCGACTTGAGGTCTAGTTACCATCAAGTAAGAATCAAGGATGAAGACATTCCTAAGACAACATTTAGAACAAGGTATGGAGACCATGAGTTTGTAGTGGTGCCATTTTGTCTCACAAATGCACCAACCACATTTATGTGTCTTATGAATAGTGTTTTCAGCAGGTATCTAGACAAGTTTTTTCTTCTATTCCTTGATGGAATTCTAATTCATTCTAAGAATGAGGAGGAGCATGAAGAACATCTAAGATTGACATTGCAATTGATCAAGGAGCATAAGCTATATGAAAAGTTGAGAAAATGTGACTTATATAAAGATATGATTCATTATTTAGGTCACATTATCTCAAGTGAGGGTATATCTGTAGACCCTGAGAATATTGAGGCCATGATGAATTGGCCAACTCCAAGGAATGTGACAGATGAAAGGTATTTTATGGGACTTGTAGGATATTATAGGAGATTCATTGAAGGATTCTCCAAGGTTTCACATCCTATCACTTCTTTGCAAAGGAAGGGGATGAGATTTGAATGGACACCTAAATGTGAAGGAAGCTTCTAGCAGTTGAATAATCTTCTCACAAGTGCACCCATTCTAAAAATTATAGACTTATAAAAGGGCTTTGTGGTGTGCACTGATGCATGCGGTCAAGGAATTGGAGGAGTCTTTATGCAAGACATCCATGTGGTATGTTATGAGTCTAGAAAGTTAAGAGATCATGAGAATAATTATGCATCCATAGTACATGCCCTCAAGATGTGGAGGCACTACTTAATGGGAAGAAAAATTGAGTTAAGGACAGATCATTGTGGTATGAAATATTTGTTTGATCAACCAACACTAAATTCTAGAAAATCTAGATGGATGGAGTTTTTATGTGAGTTTGATTTTGAAATCAAGCACATAAAAGGGAGGCAGAATAAAGTGGATGATGCACTAAGTAGGAAAGTGCATGAAATGCATGTGGAATCTCTTAGTATTTTCCAATTAGATCTGACACAGTTGATTGCGAATCATACTGCTGAAGGTGAGTTGTATGTGCAGGTTAAGGATAAATTGCAGTAGCAAAATCTTGAGAAGAGATATGAGGGATATAAATTGGAATTAGAATACCCCGGTTTTGACCCCATTTTCATTAAAAGGTATATGATGTAATATTGTAATTAATCATGGTGTGGATTTAAAGGCAAAGGCGCCACCATGAATTAGCATTTTGTGTTTCGGCGATTGGAAATGATGCCGATGGTATTTCATGCTATCCATGCACGTTGAAATGTTAGACATCATATGTGTATGCAAAATTAATCAAAAACCTACAACCAGCTATGTTGATGCAACAATAATGAAAAGGGCATGATTTTCTAAGGTTGGGGGGGGGGATTGTCTAACCTGTGGGAGCCATTGGGGAATAGCCAAGTGTCAAGAGGTGAACCCATCTAGATGTCAACCATCCTTTTTGTCTTACTCGACATTTTCCCCCTTGTCTCATCTACGAGCCGAATTAATTTAGCAGGAGTTGGTTGGGGGTAGTTATTTCCTTGGGAAGATGTCTGCATGGACAGCGTCATTCTGGCAGGGCTGTCAGCTCCTGACTACATGCAAGCCCAGAGGAGATGTCCTTCATTTTCCCTCATGGGGGTGGGGCGGGGGGGGGGAGACCCACATTCCATCCTCACAAAAGATTTTTTCTATTTTCCTCATGCTCAGTAGACATTCATGATTATTTTTCCTTCACGCCTGGCTCTATTCTTTTGATCGTTTTGGTCTGTTTGTTACACCCTTCATGATAGAGGTTGTGTTCTTCCCTCTACATAGGTTGAGAGGTCGTGGTTGTCTTATGCATGTATTTGGTTTTGCTGTGAGTTGTTTTTGAGTTTTTTTGGCCACGTTAGGGCCATAAACGACTCTAGAAGTCGAGTTGCTTAGCCGGAGTTGTGCTATCCAATTTCCATACCCAATTTGGTTGTGGCGGTGTTCCCTCAAACCCCAGAGATTGTGAACTATTGTGTATTTTGTGGTTGTTGGTATTGGGATGTTTGGAAGTGGAAATGGATCCTGAGAGGGCTTGATAAACCCTAGTGGTTCAAGTGTCCATAGCTCCTCAGTGAGCCCACTAGCTTAGCATCCAGATTCCCCAGTTTCTTGAATAGCCTATTAAACCCACTGTGTTGGCTTGGCTGATTTGTGTACCTTTGGTTACATGTGATTCGGATGGTTTCCCATTAATCCTTGTTGAATCATTCCCAACTCGGGGATGGCAATGTCGCTGACAGATTGATGAGCACACTGGCCTATGGTTGGGTGTAACATTGCAGCAACGTAACTAGTTGCGGGACAAGATTCGTAGAAGATAAGTACCCTTGTTTATCTTGTCTATTTCATCTCTACAATTGTATTTATTGTTTTATAATGAATTAAAATGAACATGCCAAATGCTTGAATGTATGGTTTTGCTTCCGCTGAATGGTAATGGTGTATCCATGTTTTACTTTCAAAGCATTTCAATTTTTATGTATATGTTCATGGGGCTAGTTGCCCAGGTTAGATCGTATGGTGGTAGAGTCCTCTTCACCGATCGAAGGGTCAGGGATGTTACAGTGTGGTATCAGAGCTCATGTTGCAGCATGGGCCTCAATGGGCCATGAAGAAGCAATGACAGAGGCAGATTTCCCTCTGCCCAGCAGAGGAAAAATGTGAATGACAGGAAAATTTCAAAAAAAAAATTGTAAGTATGAAAAACATCGGATGACTTAGGCAGAAGTCCCTTTGATACGTCAAATGACTTAACCAAAAGTCCATCCTATAAGTTGGATGACTTGAGATGAGTCCATTCGGTAAGGAAATAGAAGAAAGAAAATTTTGAAAAATTTTCTATGTGTCAAAATCGTCGGAAGACGTTTGACGAAGCCAGCCGATATGTCAGCTCAGTTAGCCGAAGGGCTTTCGATGAGGCCGAAGAAGAAAATATGAAGGGAACTGAAGGTATTGGCTGGGAGTAACTAAAGCTCTCCACTGGGAAGAGCCAAAGCTCTTAGCTGGGAGGATCTAGAGGTCTTGGCCAGATGGAGTTGAGGTGCCGGCAAGGCTCGCCAGAAGGGAGCCGAAACGGAGGCAGAAAGAAGAAGAGAAGAAAAATTTTGAAAAAATTTCTAAGTTTGAAATTTTTCTGGTGGTCTCGGCTGGGAGGAGACGAAGCTCTTGGCTAGGTGAAGCCGAGGTGTCAGCAAGGATCACCGAAAGTGTTATAGCTGATTTTACCACTCCAGGTGAATCACACTTTGTATGGCCTTCCCCTATCCCTCTGCAGACTCCTTAGACCCCGTGGACTATTTTTTGTCCTTTGATGTTTCCTTGATCATCTCTAAAAACAGGTGAAAAATGATACACGTGACTTTTAAACCCTTAATCGCGTATATACACGGGTTTGACCCCTAAAACCGTGTACATCGGGATGTGTACAAAATCCAAATCCTTTTGGAGTTTTCCTTGACATGGATCCGACTCACTTGACTCCTGGCCTTCCCTATGCCTTGAGATCGCTCGGATTCGACCTTTCATTACCCCTTTGAAAAACTATATAAGGAACTCTATGATACATTGAAGGCATATGAGAGAATTGAGAGCAAAGAAACTATAGTCCATTGTTGCCGAAACTTATGCTTGAGTCTGCATCCCTTTGTCCCTTAGAGCACTTTTGTGTTCTTCCCAAGCTTGCCTTTTTCTTGTGAGCTTTCTATCGAGAGATGGAGGATTGAGGTGGTGGAGGCCCAAGTGGGGGATTCAGTTTCTCCGGTTCGCAGAAATGCCGTCAGAGGTTGTATCTGTTGTAATCTCTGATTTATATTAATAGAAATATCTTTTCCTGTCCAATAATGTGTGTTTGAATGAATATTTTATCCATGGGATTATTTCAAATGCTTATACATTATTTATTATATATGCTAGAATAGATCTAACACCATGATATATAGAATGCTTGTATTGTTTACTTGTTGTTGAGGAAGTAATTTATCAATTCAAGCTGAAGTTGGAAAGCTCAACAGGGATCTAATTCAACCGTCTGGAATAAGGTATGAGGCCTGATCCTTTAGAGTTAGACATTTAATTTCTATTGCATATTGGAAAGGATTTATTTCTGGAGTCAAGCTGTCTGTTGTGGTACCCCAAGCCATAGGAATTCCTCTCCATAAAAGGAAGGGAGCCGAAACGGCGGCAACAGAAGAAAGAAAAAATTCTGAAATTTTTCCAAGTATTGGAAATATTGGAAAACGTTTTCCCATGTCTCTGGGAAGAAGTTTTTCGATGTGCAGCGAAAGAAAAATAAAGATCGAGCCAAAGCATAGAAATGGAAATGAAGATCGACCCACCGAAGCGTCGGTAAAGAATAGAGGATCGGTCAACCGAAGTGTCAGAAAACAAAGGAAGATCGATCCGAAAGGAATAGAAGAAGATCGAGTCGATGTGCCTCAAAAGATAGAGGAAGATTGAGCTGATGTGTATCGAAGGATAGATGAAGATGGATCTGATATGGTATCGCAGGACAGATGAAGACCAGTCTGCTGAGGTGTTAGAAGCGTTGTCAACTAGTGATCCGATACAGCGGCTGACTAATTGGGAAGGGATCCGATCAGACAAAAAAATAATCTGAGTTTCTTTATTATTTTTCAATGGGATTTTTCAGTAGATTTCAGCAGTTTTTAATGGATTTACAGGGCTGAAAAGGAGAAAAATGGCAACGATCTTATGCACCAGATTGCGCAAAAATCAAGATTTACAAAAAAAAAACGAGGGTGCTTCCCTCAACCAACCCTGCATTGGTGCAGGGAAGCCACAAGGGGACAAGCCCCCTTGACCCTCGTCGTCCCCTTCAAGCAGTCGTTCTTGTGAAAAGAAAATTCTATGTTTTGGGAAAATTAGTCAAAACCCAGAATTCATAAAAGATGAATGGTGCATCGGAAACGAGATCTGCAAGTTACTGAGTGTTCCTAGTTGTATGGAATAACTTTTCCCAATAGAAACGTTTTCTTGAATCTTCCTAGATTTTCTCCTACATGTGGCTGAAGTTGGCATTCCAGACCAGTATATAGTTGTGTGTAAAAGTGCAGAAATTTGGTGAAAATCGTCATTTTAGAAGTAGTGTGATTTTCACACCCAAAGTCAGAATGGAGCATGTGGATAGGCATTGGAAAGATTATCCAGTAGAGAACAGGGGAGAATCACCAGAGTTTGAATGAGGAGAAAAATATTACTAGTGTTTGTTTTGACAAAAAAAATGTTGCTTTCATTATTGACAAATCCGAGAATTGCATGCCTAGACATAGCAAAGACCATGAAGTTGAACCAGCTATTATGTGGAAGAGGAATTCCATGCAAAGATGAGGGATTTAAAAGGGAAAATTCCTTAACCCCTGTCTTGCTAACTATATTTATATTTTATAATCTTTGTGTACCTAAACATTATGGCATGGGGATGCTGAAAATGCATGGGGATATGTTTTGCATGCATAGGATATTACATATTGATAAGAGTAGTGGGAATTACACATTTACAATGAACCACTAATGGTAAATATTGTATTGGTGTAAAAACCAATGACAACAGAGCATGGTTAAAGATGTTGATGATGTTGTTGCATGGGATCCTCAACCTTATAAAAAAAGGGATAAGGCAACAAATCCATGATCAAGAAGATGGTGGGTGAATTCTGCAATCCTTTACGAGAGATCAACTAAACTCGTAATATCAAGGGTGTAAGTGAGAGCCATGTAGGTAATGGTTTAATTATGATAATTGCATAAGTGTTGGGAGGGGATTGAGTAAGAAATCCATTGAACCATATTTAGCAATCATGGAATGGTATGCATTTAGGAATGAAATGCATTCATATGAATGGCATACTGCCATAGTGTGGTGGGGCATGGAGTGGTAAAGGCAAGAGGTCTCATACCATGTGGTTGTTTAAAAATTTATACTACATTCATATAGAAATATATCATGCCCTGTGAATTTTTATATGAACTTAATAACCAAAACAAGTGAGGATTGGTGGTCTTGATTATAGTAATGCATCCTATATGAGGTAGTCATGGTTAGGCCATAATATGGTTGAATTCATAGTATTATGAATCCATACAAGGTAGCATTAAGCGGATATGCATGAAGAGATTTTGTAAATCTTGTAATTATGCCTTGAGGGAATGCATATGAAAAGATTGAGTAGATGTTGTAAAGATACATGTATAAGTATGGGTGCACATGTTGTGATGCATTGCATGAATACATAGGGATGGTGTGTGTGTTATTATGACTAACTAATTATAGAAAGGATGAATCAATGATAAATCTAGGATCATTTCATGAACTGTTATGAATGTAGGATAGTAAATGCATGAAGAGGGTAGTCATAATCCATTGACTGCTAGAATGATCTGTGGAAGGGCAAAGTGGTACAAGTGATACGATTGTGAAATAAAGAGTATCTAAAAGTTCATTTAAATTGCATAAATGATGTGACTGGACCTTGCCATATTAGTATGATAAATTATTTGAAGGAACTTAATGGGTTTTGGTGATATTAATATGCTAAGAGCTGGAAGTATTTGAATTCTATAATTCTGAAAATGCTTCAGTGATTGTGGTAGCAATGAAAAGTTATATGCACCGAGACATACAAAGTGTTTGGCTGATTGAAGTTTAGAATTCAGGTAGATTGTTTGGGGCATGGAAATGTGGGTAATACCATGATGAAGGCCAAAATATACCATGTGAAAGAGACAAACCTCATGAGAAGAGTCTCATGGTTGTGAAAATAGTTTGTGTGCAGGATGGATTGTCAATTTGGACTTGTAAATTTCAGATTTGAGAATTGCTGATAATTACTAATCATCGTTGGATTACATGGAATTGTGTTAGGAGAACGCATCGTAAGTGGCTTATCATGTTATGATAGTAAGCATAAAATTATAATGGGCATAGTGGTGCTGCTTACAAGAGACATACAAACGAGGGTCATGTCATTTCTAAGCAAATCAATTTATGTAGTAGATAGAGTTGCAAATTCATATTGAATTTAATTACTAATGCCATTGCTTGGTTATGGAATAATCAAATTTGGATAGTGTTAGTAGATGATGATTGACTGTTTGGCCACTTGATGAATGTGCCAGGGGTACACATTGCAGGAAGACCATGTGTGATGGCCTGCAGGAGCCAAACTTCATGGGAAGGTTTCCATATCTTGGAAATGGGTTTTGGGTGAAACTCCATTGGACATTTTGGGAATGTCCCATCTGCACTACATGATTGGTAAGAAACATGAGTGAGATGGTATAGATTATGTCAGTAAGACATGTGTGGGATATGGAATGTAAAAAGGATTTGGGATGGAAAACTGAGGGACTGTCAACACGGAAAAGGGAGCCCCCATTCCTCATTAACGAAGAAATACTGCATCTGCAAATTGATAAGTGTTCTGTGACCCTAGTTAAAAATATGCATGTCTAATTGTTAAAGTCAATATGCAGAGCATGTTTTGATTTTATTTCCATTATGATAGATTGCTTGAGTATGAGTAGGGCCTACATGGCTCACATCGGAGAAGGATGCACACTTTCCTGATGTCGGGTCATGATAGAGTTTTCAATATTGACTACACCCTAGGGAGTGGATGCACTCCTGGTGTTTCAATACTTGATAGTGAATGATATGAAATATGGTTACAGTTTTAGGGAAATAACATTGATGAGTTTTCTTATATTGCTTGTGTGGTCAGGCTAAACAGATGCAATTTGGTGTTGCACACTCAAGAGCAAAAGTAAAAGGTTGTTGCGAGGGGTTGTGATGTAAGGGTCGATGTGTATAAAAGGATGTTGTGGAGGTTTTGGGAATTTTGATGAGGATGTTGTGGAGGTTGTGGGGATTTTTGATGAGGTGTTGTGAAGGTATTGATGAAATAGGGTTGTTATATGCCTAGGGATCCATAGTAGAGCCTTGAACTAGAAATGGTTGTGGTAAAGTTTCCTTCCCAGTCAGTGTGAAGGTGTACTGAATGTACATTAATTATTTGATGTTGTGGAGCAGCCTACGTGTTCACCTAACATCCAAGTCCACAGGCAATTCCAAGGCTTGCAAAGCAAAGAAAGACCCCGTGGACCAGAGAAGAAATGCACAATATAGATAAATATTGGATTATTTGCAGCTTCTTGATTAGAAATATACATGTGTATATGATTTGGTTATGATCTTCTAAGCTCTTGTTTAGAGATAAAAACCAATGAGAATAAACTAAACATGTGAATACATTCAATATTTGAATATAGTTATCGCTAGGAGCGAGGAATATGAAGACATCCTAGGGATGCATATGGACATGTGACCGTCCTAAAGAGCTCAACATGAGCAATAATGAAGAGGGTGCTAGTGGGACTATGTAGGTCCTAGCAGCCAAGAGTTGTAGACAAACCATGTGGAGAGACTCCATGGTTGAGAGGTCTGGAATATACCATAGACACTAAGTGTCATGGCCAAGAAGGGTTGGTCAAGCATTCACGGTGAAGTGAAAGAGGCTAGGAGAATTAAAACCATAGTGGTGGTGTGGGTTCCAGAATGGAATAAGACAAAGAGGGAAAAAAAAATATTACTGCTCTCTCTTTCCTTTCTATTTTATTTTATTCACTCATGCATTTATAAAAACAGAAAAATTATTGAAAGCATGTATGGCTGAAAGTAGAATGTCTTGAATTGCTTGAAATAAATTGTGAATGCTAGAATAGTTAATTCCCTGCCCAAGAATGGGCATGAATGAGCTCATGTGCTTATTGGGAAGGCATGAAAAGTATGAAAGTCTCCTCGATAAGACTTGGACTGTCCATGTCAATTGGGAAATTAATTGATTGATTTTAATGCTTATATTATGCTTGGTCTAATAAGAATTGCAACGATGCATTTCATAGGTGAGAAAAGTGAAAACCAGTTGTGTGCATTGACCATGGTAGAAAACCAAAGGCTATTGCACTTGGCTGAAAGTCTCCTTCAAACAATTGCCAAGACCCAAGAAAATCTTGGGGAGATTCTCAAGATACAGAAAAAGTAGAATGAGATGAACCACAAGGTTTTGCGGGACTCTATTTATCTGCAAAGGGAGGTAAAAAGAATTATGGGAGCAATCCGTAAGGGAAAGGAAAGTGGATCAATGATGAGGCATTCGTCCAATCGTTCCATTAAGAAACGTTCCAGGCATGAAGACTCAAAGGAAATTGGACAAGTAAAGATGAAGCAGCCAGTGAAATGTTGGAAATGCAGAGGACATCATTGCCGCCGGAACTGCCCAATAAGGGAACATCAAGAGGGTAGTAGCCACAAAGTTCCTAGACTTGGCGATGAGCTGAAAGATGAGAACCAGTGGGAGAAGCTTGTCGAAGCCAAAGGATTTGGTCCTGAAAGTTCAAAGTAAATAATTGAACGTAGGACAGATCTGCAAAATTTTGAAATTTTGGACATGTAAATTGTATATGTATTCCAAAGTATTGGAACACTAAGGACGGTGTTATTCCAAGGGGGAGGGGATTGTTATACCCCAGTTTTGACCCCGTTTTCATTAAAAGGTATATGATGTAATATTGTAATTAATCATGGTGTGGAGTTAAAGGCAAAGGCCCCACCATGAATTATCATTTTGTGTTTCAGCGATCGGAAGTGATGCCGATGGTATTTTGTGCTAGCCATGCACATTAAAATGTTGGACATCATATGTGTATGCAAAATTAATAAAAAAACCTACAAACAACTATGTCAATGCAACCATAATGAAAAGGGCATGATTTCCTAAGGTTAAGGGGGGGGGGTTTCTAACCCGTGGGAGCCATTGGGGAATAGCCAAGTGTCAAGAGGTGAACCCATCTAGATGTCAACCATCCATTTCATCTTACTCACCCTTTTCCCCCTTGTCTCATATACCAACCGAATTAATTCAGTAGGAGTTGGTTGGGGGCAATTATTTCCTTGGGAAGATGTCTGCATGGACAACATCAGTCTGGCAGGGCTGTCAGCTCCTAACCACACACAATCCCATAGGAGATGTCCTTCGTTTTCCCTCATTGGGGGGGGGGAAGACCCACATTCCATCCTCACATAGTAGCTGTTCTATTTTCCTCACGCGCAGGCAGACATTCAAGTTTATTTTTCCTTCATGCCTGGCTCTGTTCTTTAGATCATTTTGGTATGTGTGTTACACCCTTCACGATAGAGGTTGTGTTCTTCCCTCTATGCAGGTTGAGAGTTTGTGGTTGTATTTTGCATGTATTTGGTTTTGCTGTGAGTTTTTGTTGAGTAATTTTGGCCATGTTAGGGCCATAAATGACTCTGGAATTTGAGTTGCTTAGCCAGAGATATGCTATCCAATTTCCATACCCAATTTGGTTGCGGTGGTGTTCCCTCAAACCCAAAATCTTGTGACCTATTGTGTATTTTGTGGTTGTTGGTCTTGGGATGTTTGGAAGTGGAAATGGACCTTGAGAGGAATTGATAAACCCTAGTGGTTCAAGTGTCCATAGCTCCTCAGTGAGCCCACTAGCTTAGCATCCAGTTTCCCCAATTTCCTGAATAGCCTGTTAAACCCACTATGGTGGCTTGGCTGAGTTGTGTAGCTTTGGTTACGTGTGAGTCAGATGGCTTCCCCTTAATCCTTGTGGAATCATGCCCATCTCGGGGGTGGCAGTGTTGCTAAGAGATTGATGAGCACACTGGCCTATGGTTGGGTGGAATGTTGCAGCAACGTAGCTAGTTGTGGGACAAGCTTCATATAAGATAAGTATCCTTATTTATCTTGTCTATTTCATCTCTGCAATTGTATTTATTGTTTAATGAATTACAATGAAAATTCTGAATGCTTGAATTTATGGTTTTGCTTCTACTGAATGGTAATGATGTATCCATGTTTTACTTTCAAATCATTTCAATTTTTATGTATATGTTCATGGGGCTAGTTGCTCAGGTTAGATCGTATGGTGGTAGCGTCCTCTTCACCGATCGGAGGGTCGAGGATGTTACAGGAATAAGATGGGATTATTACCTACAAGAACAGAATTTATATTCCACATGTAGCAGACTTGAGGAGAATTTTTATGGATGAAATCCATCAAGCTCCATATTCTAGTCACCCAAGATATCAGAAGACAATTGCTACAGCCAGAAAACAGTATTTTTGGCCAGGAATAAAGAGGGACATTTCTGAGTATATTTCAAAGTGCATGAAATGTCAATAGGTAAAGGTTGAGCATCAACACCCAACAGGTTTGTTGCAACCTTTTCCAGTCCCAGAATGGAAATGGGAAGTAATTTCCATGGAATTTATTACAAGATTTCCAATGACTTGGAGGCAACATGATTCCATAATGGTTGTGTTGGACAAGTTGACAAATGAAACACATTTTATACCATTCAAATCCACACATAATACATATGATATTGCAAAAATATTCATGAAGGATATTTTCAGATTGCATGGATTTCCTAAGGCAATAGTCTCTGACAGGGATCCTAAGTTCACCTCCAAATTCTGAAAGGGTTTGTTTGCAAATTTGGGGACAAAGCAGCAATTCAGCACTGGCTACCATCTTCAGCCCGATGGTTAGAAAGAGAGAGCGAATCAAGTGCTTGAATACATGCTTTGCATGTATGTGATGGAAAAACCATCCAAGTGGGAAGATTACTTACACTTGGTATACTTTTCCTATAACAATGGACAACACGAATCCTTGGGGATGAGTCCATATGAATCTTTGTCTGGTAGAAGGTGTAGGACACATGTGACGTGGGATAATCCTATGAACAAGATTGTGCTTGTTCCATAATTGCTCAAGGAGATGGACCAATAGGTTGCAAAGATCATGAAGAATTTGAAGGCATCCTGGGATAGATAGAAAAGCTATGTAGATAAGCATATGGTGGATAGAGAGTTTAGTATTGGGGATTATGTTTACCTCGGAGTGAGGGAAAAGAAGAGTTCTTTGAAGCTTGGAAGTTGTGCCAAACTGTCACCTAGATACTGTGGGCCATTTGAAGGGCTTGAAAGAATAGGTCCAGTTGCATATAGACTTGAATTATATTCTAGCACTAGAGCTCATAATGTTTTTCATTTTTCCTTGCTTATAAATATGTACTTGATCATAACCATGTAATTGATTGGGATGTGATTCAGGTGGAACCCAAGGGAGAGTTCCAAACCAAGCCATTGTGTATCCTTGACGGGAAGGTCACCATGCTCCAGAATTGATCCATTTGACAGGTAGAGGTCCAATGGGAGCACTACAATCCCAATGAGGCTACTTGCGAGCTGGAGGATGCCATGCGATTGGCACATCCATTTTTGTTAAATTTTTTGGAGCACTGAGGAAGGTGTCGGTGTAGTATTTTTGTCCAAATTATGAAGAACTGAGGAGAGTGTTGTTGCAAGGGGGAGGGGATTGTAATACCCCAGTTTTGACCCCTTGGTATTTAATTGTACATGATGTAATTACTATATGTAAATCATGGCAGGAGCTCAAGGCAAAGGCCCTGCTAGTGATTGATGTCTTGTGGATAGGTGATCAAGGTTGATACCTATAGTTTTTGTGTGCTAATTCAAGCACAGTAGATATATTTTGACATATCATGTAACTGTACAAATTAATATAAAACCACGGATAGCTATGGGACTGCAAACGTTAAAGAGATGGGGGCATGATTCCACATGGGATAGGGAGGGGAGTTATTCAAACCACCTGAGCCAATAGGATGTGACTAGATGTCAATGGGGGAAACCCATGTACCCCTCGCTACCTTTTTTTCCTCTATCCTCAATCATAAATTTATTCCATAAGTTGGTTGAGGCAGTTAATGCCTTGGGAAGAGCAACGTATGGTAGTTAGATTGCTTGACTAAGCAAAGTTTGCATCCTACAGTCTGCAGAAGCACACTCTTTCTTCTGTAGCAAGTAAACCCACATGGGAACATGTTCCTATCCTCTCATCCTTGAGTCACGCTGAGAGGGGAGGATTCATTCAGTCATTCACGCCATTGGGGAATCCTACGGGGGATAAGAGTTGTTTTTTGTTCATGCACACAGGGTGTTCTTCCTGTAGAGAGAGAACCATGTTTTGTCCAGGGCCATTCACTTATTTTTCACCATCCTCGACCGTGCAAAGGTTCAGGGGACTGAGTATTTGCAAGTATTTTTCCTTTTTCTAAGCAAGGGAAGTGGAGATCACTCAATTTTATGAGCAACTGTGGTCATTTGTGGTTTCCCCAATGTTTTTGTTTAATGGTCTCCTCTATCACAGAGTGAATGTAAGCCTGATAAACCCATTGTGAATGATGGTTGGGATGAGTTCCCGATAAACCCATGTGTGTCTTGGTTGATCCCTATTTTGGAACTTGGATTTACTGTGAATAGTATGATAACCCAACTATATGCTGGCTTGGCTGAATAAGCGTGATAAACCGAGCATTTTTCAGCTTGTATGCATACATCCTGATAAACCCACTATGAATGATGGATTAGTTGAGTGCTTGATAAACCCATATGTGGCTTGGAAGGACAGTCTGACAAACCCAACTGAAGGTTGGCTTGACTATGTGTATGCTCTAGTCTGGCTGTGTATATTCCTATTGTTTCCCTAGTTCCTTGTGGAAATCATTCCTAGGTCGGGGGTGGAAGTGTGTTGAGATATTAATGAACACACTGGACTATGGTTGGGTGGAACATTGTAGTGACATAGTTAGTTGCGGGACAAATTAATCCTCAAGATAAGTATATATGTTATGCTTGTTTATGACATATGTTGTCTATGAATTGATATGTTCTTGTTGAATGCTTGTTGACGATCAATTAGATTTTATTTGTGTATGAATGTTCTTGTATTTTTTTGTTTATGCCTTGCATGTTTTATGGATTTTTACTTTGTATATGCCTTGTGTTTTTATGATGCATTCGCCTTAGTTCATGGAGGCTAGAAGCCTATAACAAGGAAAAAAATGCAGCTAAGGAAAGAATAGTTGAGTTTTTGCCCTTGGAATCCGCTTGCGGAAGGTGGAAGGAAAAAATTGAAAGAGGAATGGTTGAACATGGAAGAATTATTGTGTTTCTGCACCCCAAGATCCGCAGAGGAAGGCAGAACATGGGAGGCAGGAGAAAGAAGTTTGAATCAAAGTAGAATGTGAGTTTTCAACTTTTGGGATCCACCTATAGAAGGCAGAAATTAGGAGAAAATATAAGGAAGAAAGTGAGTTTTCCGAATTTTGAGGTATGGAAGGCGGAAGGAGAAAGGCAGAACGATGGTTGAAGGACTCTACCAAGGGTTCTGTTTCCAATTTTTGAGCTTTGAAGTGTGGAAGGAGGAAGGTGTAAAGGCCGTCGAAAGTTCCTTCACATATTGAGTTTCTAATTTCCAAGTTCTGAAGTGTGGAAGGAGGAAAGCAGAAAGACAAAGGAAGAAGGGAATTTATATGTTCTTGTTGCACATTACATTTCTGATTTCTGAGTTCCAAGGTTGGAAGGGCATAAAGTGGAGTGTGGAATGCATACTGCGAAAAGACAGGTCTGGTGTGGAAATTTTCATTCTGGTCATAGAAGGGATATGTCAAGGGCGGAACGACTGTTACAGAAATGTACAGTGGTTCTAAAGCCTGAGAATGAAGATGGAAGAGTGAGCTAATGTCCATGCCCAGTGTTTGAAATGAAAAACAAGGCTTCTTGAGGAATTTTTTTTATTTTATCCGCATTATGGGTATGAGGACGTTGCAAACCCAACCATTGCTTCAATGTGAGATAGTGCTAGTAAGTGTTGAGATTACCACATACTCTTAATCTGAATCATCCTTCTCTCTTATGAATCTTTTGTTTGTTGGTCCATTGTCTTCATCAATATGAGCATGGTGTCTCTTTTTCCTAATGGGGAAGTCTCTTGCAAAATGTCCCTTTTCACCACAAGTATAGCATCAAACATTGGAAGGATATTTCTTGGTCTTCTTTTTTTGCTCCCATATTCTCTTCTCTTGTCATGAATCAAGCTTCTTCTTGTGCACATTCTTCTCATAATCTATTGAAATATACGAACCTCCTTCTTGTACATATTCGTTGAATGAATGAATCCCATGATCTATGGAGACCATTCAAGGTATTCATCACAATTTCTCCTTCTTCGACATTCTCTTCAACTGCTTTAAGTTGTTCTTTGATTTCTGCAACCCTTGTGAAGTAATATTGTATATTCTCAAAGTTCTGTATCTTCACATTCTTGAACTGGTTCCTCAAATTCATCTTCTAGTTGATGTTCTTTCCTTCAAACATCTTTTTCAAAGAATCATATACTTCCTTCGTTGTATTGAATGAAGACACATGGGGGATGAGGTTATGTTTAATAGAATCTACAATGATTCTCTTGGCCTTATACAAGTACTTCTTATGAGTAGCCTTAGCCTCATCTCCCTCTGGTTCTGAAACTTATTCACTGATGTACTGATCCAAATCATTTTCTTTAAGGATCAGGGAGATTTTGTACTTCCATGCCAAGAAGTTATCAACCCCTCCAAGATTGTCCTCAATATGAGTATGGTGAGTAATATTTTGAAATGAGAACCTCAAATGGAAATAGAAAATATCTAGATCTTACTGATTTGAGTAATCTGACCTTGTTCCAGAGCTAGCTGACCTAGGGTTTGTTAGAGGAACCCTAATTTTCCAAACTTGGAGTTTGGGAATTTTGTTTGGATAGAAATATGTGCCTCCATGAGGCAAGTTTCTCAGTAGGGTCCCTTTCTTAAGATTGAGGTGGGAAGCCTCCTAAACTTGATGCCCTAGTTTCTCCCAGCACTAGTGACATGGTCAAAATCGAAACTTCTTCAAGTATGAAATTGCTTCCATCAAAATATGCACCCTACTAAGGTGATTTAGCCTAACCCTCTTTTACTAATTATCAATGGAGAGAACACCTTGAGCCGGGAAGCCCTAGTTTCCACTATTGTACAGTGCCTTCTTTTAGAGAATCTTTGATACCAGGTTAGTTTTTCTAGATATTATTATCTTAATTAGGATATTTGTATGAAAGAATGACATGTACAACAATATGCATAAGATATAACAGATACACAAGACACAAATATTTTCACTAGGGAAACGATAAAGGAGAAAACCCCGCAAACATCCTCAGAATAGTACAGTCACAAAGACTATGTCATAAAATGATCAAACCAAGTAATAAGAAGTATCCAACATTGATATATCTCTCCTCCCTTCCCTCTCTCTCTCTCATGAGAACTTGAGTGAGTGTGAGGTGTGTATTAGTGAGGGAGGGTTCCTCCCTATTTATACATTTCAAATGAGTGACCTATTACATGACTAGGGCCAACCTGTTACCCTAATAGGGATGAATTCTCCTAGAGATACTCCAAATACACATTACATGATGTTGCACTAGGGACTATTTCCTCGACTTACAATGGAGGTTGCACCTCAAGTTCTAGACATAGTGAAGAAATCTTGAAAGGAGGTAAACTGATATCCAATGGGGGTTAAAACAAGATACAATGATAATATACATCAGAATATATTCTGAAGTTACAAATACATCAACACCAATTTGTAAAAATAATGTAAATTCAGAAATATTCTAGTTGTATTGTATTCCTCCTATTGGAGATGAGTTTGGTCTTGTTAGAATCATTGAAGGATGCAATGTAAACCTCTAGATGTAAGTCAGGTCATTAGTACCCAAGTGTTAATGTAATAAATGTTATTTGTAATGTCCAGTTGGACAATTGACCCTCACAGCTAGTGAATTCGGCCCCACCAAGTTAGAGGTCAATTCAATAGAATAATATAAATAGGAGGGTGCTCCTCTTCATTTGTACTCACTCACTCAAGCTGGTTTTAGCAAGAGAGAGAGGTAGTAGCACACCAAGAAGGAGGAAGTAGTTGTTGTCTATATTTTTCACTGCACTCGTTGAGTTCTATACTGAGAAATTTTTGTTGGGTTTTCTCCCTTGTGGTTTCCCTGAGGAAAATCTATGTGTTCTTTTGTTCTTATGTTTTTGTGCATGTTGTTCTTTCAGTGATCTTCTAGTGGAGAATTGTTTTAAGATATCATCTAAGCAATTATAAATAATTTTAACATGGTATCAGAGCCACCGTGAAAGGAGACACTGCACAACTAGGGTTTTTTTCCTTAACAAATCCCTCGATAGTTCAACCAGAAAATAGGGCTCATCCAACTCTCCTATGAATGGTGCATATTTCTGTGGTGTCAGAATTGAATTTCAAGAATTTTCAATTTTGGACCTGTTACCACTGTTGGGACAAACCAGGGTTTTTGTTTTCCTATGGTTTCATCATTAATCTCAGAAAAATGAAGATACAATCTACCTCACCTCAGGAGGGTGCATCTTTTCCACCTCTCAACCCTATTAGGGTTTCCAGTTGAGAAATTAGGGTTTCTACATCAAACCTAAGTCTTCCAGAAGGAGGTCAGCCAGAAATTATTTTCTTCAAGTAAGTACTCTTCCTCCCTGTTCCATTTGAAGTTATCATTATGTTGAAGATGACTAAGAGAACCAAGCTAGATGAAAAGCTTGAAGGAGCTGAAAACTTCAGAGCATGGAAGTATAGGATCATGCTCATTCTACAAGAGAATGATCTAGACAAATTTGTGGAGGAAGTGAAAGAACCAGAAGAGGAGGAAGCTAAGTCAATTCATAAGAAGGATATGATCATATCTAAAAGGATCATAGCTGACTCCATCAAGGATAAATTGATTCCTCAAGTATCATCAAGAGAAACTCCAAAATAAATGTTTGATGCTCTCACTAGTTTATTTGAAGAGAGAAATATCAACAAGAAGATGACTCTGAGGAATCACCTCAAAAGTGTGGAGGCTCAAAATTTAGAGACAATGAAATCTTATTTTTCAACAGTGGCTCAAATTAAATATCATCTAGAATCCATTGGTGATACAGTAGAAGAAGCAAAAATTGTGATGACCACCCTAAATGGTATTCTAAGAGATTGTGAATCTTTTATCTAAGGAATCTGCTCAAGAAGAAAGCTAACCAAATTCAGAAATATATGGGAAGAATGTGTTCAAGAAGAAGAAATAATCTTATCCAGAGAAGTGAAGCTAAATGAAAATGAAGATCAATCCTTGACATTCCATGCCAAAGGAAAATGCAAAAGAAAGAGCTATGATCATCCCCATAAGACTCAAGGGTTCAAAGGACCAAAAAAATACTTCTCAAATTATGAGTGCTTCACTTTTCATAAGATGGGACACATTGCCATCAACTATCCCATGAAAGTAGAAAGAGTTAAAAATATGAGAAGGTTCCAAGCTCATGTTGCTGAAGATAGTGATCAAGAAGTAGAAGAGGAAGCAAAGAAATATGAAGAATCCAGTGAAGAATATGTACTGATTTGTGCCCTAACAGGATCAGTATCACCAGGAAATGACACCTGGTTAGTAGACAGTGGTGCATCCAAACACATGACAGGTTACATGGACTCATTATCATGCCTTGTACAAAAAGATTCACCACACAAAGTAATCCTTGGAGATGACTCCCAGTATCCCATTAAAGGAATGGGAGAAGCATCATATAAGTTGGATTCTAGAAAATCCATTAAGATGAAGGATGTCCTATATGTCCCTGGACTAAAGAAGAACCTCTTGTCTATTTCATCCTTGGACAAAAGAGGATTCAGAGTTTCCTTCATACATGGAAAAGTTCTCATGTGGTGAAAAGGAAAGACCAAAAATGATGCAGTAGAAATTGGAATTGAAGAAGGAGGACTATACAAACTGAAGGGACATAGAGATTCAGCTTTAGCAACAAGTACAATAAGTCCATGTGAGCTTTGGCACAGAAGGATTGCACATGTTCATTATAGAGCTCTTCCAATAGTAAGCAAGGTTGTGACTGGTCTACCAAAAATTCAGATAGAACATGAAGGTGTATGCAAAGGATGTGCACAAGGAAAGAATACTAAGAATCCCTATCCAAAGAGTGACAACAAAGCAAAGGGGATATTAGATATTATCCATTTGGATATATGCAGGCCAATGCAAACAACTTCATTAAGTGTGTATGTTTACTATGGTTCCTTTATTGATGACTACTACCGCAAGACTTGGATATATTTTTTGAAAAATAAGGATGAAGTGTTTGAAATGTTTAAAGAGTTTAAGGCCCTAATAGAAAACCTCTCTGAGAGGAAAATAAATATTTTAAGATCAGATAATGGAGGAGAGTTCACACCAAATGAATTCAATGATTTATGTAAGGAAGTTGGGATTAAGAGGGAGCTCACCATTCCCTACAATCCTCAACAAAATGGTGTGGAAGAAAGAAAGAATAGATATATCATGGAAGCAGTAAAATCCAAGATACATGATCAATATCTACCAATGTACCTATGGGTAGAAGCATCCAGAACAACAGTATATGTACAGAACATAATCTCCCACAGTGCCCTTGGGAACAAAACTCCAACAAAAATGTTCTCAGGAGAAAAGCATGAGGTAAGTTATCTAAATATATTTGGTTTCCCTGTGTATATTCATATTCCCAAGGAGAAAAGCACAAATATAGAACCTTCAGGAAAGAAGGGATTGTTTGTGGGATATAGTGAACAGTCAAAATCCTATCAAATCTATATCCTAGGATACCGACAGATTGAGCTTAGTAGAGATGTAACATTCGACAAAGACTCAGCTTTTAGAAATTCAAAGAAATATAGAGAAGATGAAGAGGAACATGAAACTATCAAAGCTACAGAGAATCTCAATCCAATTGGGAATGAAGAAGAAAGTCAGAACTTGAGGACCATGACATGATTGAACCTCAGTTTCTTGAAGAAATGGCCAATGAAATAATTTCTCGAAAGAGAAATCCTTCTTGGGCTCATGATGTAATTGAAGAAGAAAAAATACTTGGTATTCCATAAAGAACCACTAGAGAAAGAAAGAATCCAAATTCATATCCCAGCTATATGGCCTTGATGAGTGATCTAGTTGATAAAGAACCAACTTGTTTTGAAGATGAAACAAAATAGAAGGAATGGGTTGATGCAATTGTCAAGGAATACCAATCCATAATAAAGAATGATGTGTGGAAAATATTCCCAAGACCAAAATACAAATCAGTGGTAACCTCAAGATGGATCTTCAAAGCAAATCATTTCGCAGATGGTAGTATAGAAAAATACAAGGCAAGATTTGTAGCAAGAGGGTTCTCCCAAAAGGAAGGAATTGACTATGAAGAGACTTTTTCTCTAGTAGCCAGGTACACTTCAATCATAACTTTCCTTGCCTTGGTAGCCAAGAATAAATGGAATTTACATGAAATGGATGTGAAGACAGATTTTCTAAATGGCTTGATAGAAGAAGAAGTGTATATTGAACAATCGCAAGGTTTTGAGATTGATGATCGAGAAGCTTATGTATGCAGACACAAGAAAGCATTGTATGGGCTAAAACAAGCACCTAGAGCATGGTACAAAAGAATAGATGTATTCCTGATGAGTTTAGGTTTTACCAAGAGTAAGGAAGATTCTAACCTTTACTATAAGGTTGATAATGATGGGCTTATGATACTACTTTTATATGTGGATGACTTATTCCTAACAGGAGAAGATAAATTCATCATTGAATGCAAGAAAAATATGGCTACAAAATTTGAGATGAAAGACCTTGGAATGATGCACTACTTTCTAGGTCTTGAAGTTTGGAAATCCCTAGATGAGATTTTCCTAAACCGAGGGAAATATACAGTATAAATTTTGAAGAGGTTTGGAATGCTATATTGTAAGTCTATGACTACTCTGATGACAACAACCTTGAAGTTACTAAATGATGATACATTGGAAGTTATAGATGCTACTCTATACAGACATATTATTGGTTCACTGATGTACTTAACCAATACAAGACCTGAAATTTGTTGTGTTGTAAACACACTAACTGAGTACATGGTGAATCCCAATCATATTCACCTGATAGGAGAAAAACATGTGATGATTTATCTAAAAGGAACTTTAGATTATAGGCTCAAATATACCTCAGACAACAAGACCAATTTACATGGGTTCACATACTCAAATTGAGCAAGAAGTGCTAAAGATAGGAAGAGTACTCTGGGTGGCTGTTTTAGTTTGGGATCAGGAATGATCTCTTCGTTCAGTAGAAAGAAGACCAGTATTGCACTTAGCATAGTAGAAGCAGAATACATTGCTTCTTGTTCAACTTGTAGTGAAGCAAGATGGCTTCGAAATATGTTGGCAAGTTTATTTGATGAAGAGATAGATGTTACTGATATCCTTTGTGATAATCATATTTGTATCAAGATGACAGAAAATCCAGTGTTTCATGATAATTCAAAACATATTGAAGTAAGATATCACTTCATTCAAGACGTGGTTCAAAAAGGAGATATCAAGCTCAAGTATGTTCCTACAGAGTAACAAGTGGCAGATGTGTTGACTAAGCCTCTGGCTCGTGTAAAGTTTAAATACTTTTGAGACAAGCATGGTGTAGTCTAGAAGGACCTCTCTTGAAAGAGGGAGTGACAGTAGTTGGAAGAAGGATACCACGGTGAGTAGATTAGTCTAGAGTATGGTAAGTCTGGCTAGGACAGTTTGGCCTGAAAGGGTTAGTCAGACGAGGCTTGTTTATCCTAGGGGGATTAGTATCTCTGGCTAGATTAGTTTAACCCAAGTGAATTTGTAAGGTAGGACAAGGCTTGTTGGTCCCCAGGAAGATCCATCTGTCTAACAAGGCTTGTTGGCTCGAAAGGGTTAGTAAGTTAGAAAAAATTCCCAGGTGGATCTACCAGAGAACTCACCGTGATGCTGGTCTGAGATGGTTAGAGGGCAGGATGGTTGTTACAATATTTCTATACTATTGAGATGTGTAGTTCAATATTATTATAATGACGATTGTTTAGCTCAGTATTGTTATAGTGATGGCTGTTGAGATGATTGGTTCAACATTGGTATGCTGAGATGTGTAGTTCAGTATTGTTATACTGATGAGCTCAGTATTGTTATATTGATGGCTGTTGAGATGATAGTTCAGTATTGTTAGACTGATGATTGTTGAGATGATAGTTCATTATTGTTATACTGATGACTGATGATATGTTAATTCAGTATGGTTATACCGATGACTGTTGAGATGTTAGCTTAGTATTGTTATAATGATGATTGTTGAGATGTTATCTCAGTGCTGTTATACTAATGACTGCTGATTGATATGTTGATTGTTGAGTACTATTGTACCGATTGAGATATTTGTTTCAGTATTGGTTATACTGATGTTTGATGAGATGCTTGATGAGATGTGTACAGTGTAGCCACACTGTTGATTTCTGAGATGATTGTTGAGATAGTTACAGTTGATTGCTGAGATGATTATTGAGATAGTTACAGTTGATTGCTATTAATATGGTTACAACTGATTGCTAAGATGCTTGATTGATGATTGAATGATGTTGAGATGCTTAATGTGATAGTTTCAGTACTTCTATATTGATGATGATGTTTTTGATTTTCCAGCATCTCTATGCTAGTAATGCATATGATGATCTATAATTAAAGACAATTTGTTCCTTAGTACTAATATGTTAATGATGTTATTGATTGTGTCAGTACTTACACATTATTGATGTAGATATGATGCTTCAGTATTTCTATACTGGGGAGACAGATGATGATGTTTCATTATTCATATACTGAAGTTATAGATGATGATGGTTCAGTATTTACCTACTAAAGATGCAGATGATAAAGGTTCATTATTCACATACTGAAGATGCAGATGATGATGGCTTAGTATCTACATACTGAAGATGCAGATGATGATGGTTCAGTATTCCCATACTGAAGATGCATATTATGATGGCTCGATATCTACAGACTGAAGATGCAGATGATGATGGTTCAGTATTCCCATACTGAAGATACAGATGATGATGGTTTAGTATTCACATACTAAGAATAAAGATGATGACAATTCAGATGATGATACAAATGATGGTTCAATTTCACACACTGATGATGACCAGTGGATGATTCAGAAGATGACTGCAAGAGATGTTCTAGAAGATGACAAGAATAAGATTGAAGAAAGACGATTACAAAAGAAGATCCAATTGAGATCGATGATGAAGATGTATGATGTTGTACCAAAACTTCCTATGACATATAGAGTCATACCAGTCAGTTGTATAGTTGTAATAGTAGCAATTGCTACTACAGTTGAATACCTTCCTAGTTAAGAGGGAGTGTTAAAATAATGTAACTTCAAAATATATTCTATTTGTATTGTATTCCTCCTATTGGAGATAAGTTTGGTCTTGTTAGAATCATTGAAGGATGAAATGTAAACCTCTGGATGTAAGTCAGGTCATTAGTACCCAAGTGTCAATTTAATAAATGTTATTTGTAATGTCCAGTTGGACAAGTCGGCCCTGACAGCTAGTGAATTTGGCCCCACCAAGTTATAGGTCAAGTCAACAGAAGAATATAAATAGGAGGGTGCTCCTCTTCATTTTTACTCACTCACTCAAGCTGGTTTTAGCAAGAGAGATAAGTAGTAGTGCACCAAGAAGGAGGAAGCATTTGTTGTCTGGATTTGTCACTGCACTGGTTGAGTTCTATACTGAGTAAGTTTTGCGGGGTTTTCTCCCTTGTGGTTTCCCAGAGGAAAATCTATGTGTTCTTGTGTTCTTATGTTTTTGTGCATGTTTTTCTTTCAATGATATTCTAGTGGCAAATTGTTGTAAGATATCATCTAAGCAATTATAAAGAATTTTAACACAATTTATATGCAAAGCTATGCTAGAGAATTTCCATTGAGGAGAGAAGAAATATGGACGAGGTTTCCAAAGAATCTTTATCAGGAAAATGATATGTAATGTTTCCAGAAACTCTATCAATAAATAATATATTTTCCTTCCATCAATGTGTAATTTATGCTTCAATTGCTTTTGAGTATTGATTTATATTGTTCTTTTATTTAAATTGCAATCATTATATATGTTCATATATCATATGTTATAATAGTTGAAGGTGCTTTGAGGAAGGTTATTTATCTGTTGCAAGTGTTGTATATTGTATTAATCTATCACAATAATCTAGGGACTAAAATCGATTCTCATAAGAGATTTCAGACAATTAAGCATGAAAATGGCATAATGGTGTTGCAATAGGAGTAACAGCTATGTACAATAAATAAAGAATGGGTAATACAATACAATGATCATACAAGATGCATGAATGCCAATACAATTCGAATTTCCAAGGAAGTCATTCGAATTGAATGAATGGGTGTAGCTTAACTGAATGTTAGTCACAATCAGCACACATAGTTAACCACTGAGTTAATCAATAACTGACTCTCACACTAAGTCCTAACTGAATCGGAGTGCAATGGATGACTGATTCTAACTGAAAGTATCTCAGACACATGTCACTGCATTCCAATAAACAAGTGGTAGTGCATCACTAACTCTAATGAACCCCGATGAGGTTAACTGAAGTCAAACTGGTCATCAGAAGTGGTTGGAGGCACCCTAGTTGTCTCTAGTTCATAAATAATAATAATAATAAACAAATTAATGAATCGAGGCACCTTCACCACTTGGATTAACTAATTGTAACAATCAGTTAGCAATTAGGTGCATGTATGACACTCAGATCACCCCAGAATGGCTCCCTGATTGAAGGAGGAATCCCAGTTAGCCTCCCTGAATGAAGGAGGAAGTCTAGTTAGCATCCTTGACTGAAGGTAGGCATGGGTGTTCTCATGCTGATGTCATAGTGTGCTCATTTGATGCCAATTAAGTCAATTAAACATAGGATAGTGGTTTGACAAGGCCAAATGGACCAAATTAAGTGTGCATGTTGGGTAAATATCTCCAATGCCCCCTCTTAAGCTATACTCAGGAGAAGTAAAAATAAAGTGCATGAAATTTTAGGGCCCTAGAAACAAAGGCCATACTTCACCCTATACAATAATGTAACTCAAACAATTCTAACAAATAAATCTAAGTGAGGAAAGAGGGAAAACCCAGTGGGAAAACCCCCCCCCTCAAGCTGAACACTAAAAGTAGTCTAATCACCCTGATGAACTCACCCCCAATAGTGAATGGAGGTAAGTGAACTTCTTTTCTAAAAATATCTTGGTGAATATGTCCGCAATTTTCTCATCAGTAGGGAATTATTGCAGAATGATGGTCCTATCATGCACAAATTCCCTGATATAGTGCATGTGTATCTCTACATGTTTGGTCCTTCGCCTGGTAACTGGATCTTTGGATATCTTAATAGCACTTTGATTGTCACAAAAGAGGACAGTGGAAAAAGTACTACCAATGCAAAAATCTGAAAGAATGCCTTATGTTAGTGCTAGAAATTGTTCTCAAACTACTAGAAGAACAAGGCAACACAATCTAAAATAAAAATAAAATAAAATTGGTTTTAGGGGTTTTGGTTTTTAGTTTTGGTTGAAAACTTTATCAATCAAGGAGGAAATAAACAACAACAAGCTAATACAAAATTGAATTATCCAAGTTGGACAAACTGGTGATTAAACACATCCCAATAAGCTATAAACATTACACATGAAATACTAATTCCACCCAGAGGCTACAAGCATTTACATGAATAAACCATTAAACAGGAAATGAAATTGTAGACTGAGCATTCAACCAGATCAGAAATGAAAAATCATGATAGGTAAAAGGAATTATCAGTTTATATATAATCAATAATAGTCATCCACTTACATAAGAGTTATAAATTCTAGCTTGAGAAATCAAAGCTCCAAAGCCTCTCCTTCAGTGAAAAATCCCACCCCAAAACTGTATGTTTGTCTTCCTTTTATCATTACAAAAGTAAAGTAGTTCCATAACTACCTTCTAGGTTGAAATTTGAAACAATTACATCAATTAGTTACATGATAACTCAAAATATTTAAAGACAATTAACCCAAAAATAACAAATCGGATTTGGGGAAATTTGGTGAATTTTTGAAAATTTAGGTCTCAAATATGCCTTTATATCTATCGATCCAGGACACTTGTGCAATAACTAAGAGAGGTTGTTTTAAATTAGTATGTTATGAACAAAAACCTCTCTTTGTTTTTCAAAATTCCCCTTCAATTGATCGTAATATGTGCTGAAAATTTGTGACTAAAACAGGAAATTATTAAATAATTCAAACCCTCAAAATAGGCCATCAAGATCAATTTGAATCTCTCAAATGGTAATAGTGGTTGCAAACCTGAGAGATATTTTGGTGAATGAGTCTGTTTTGGACAAAAACCTCTTTTGGTTTTCCCGAATTCATTTCCATATCCTCGTAATGTACTCCCAATGACAATGAAAAAAACAGGAAAAAAAGAGCTGCTACAGGAATCTCCTCATGAAAATATTTGACAAAGGGCTCAAAAATGAGATTTAGATTATAAATTAAAACTTGGAATAAACTTTTATTATAATTTTTTGAAAGCTTAAAGATGTACATATTAACTAATAAGCCCAAAAGACAAACCTTAAAACTAAAATAATGAAATAATTCAACCATTAAAAGCATTAAATCCAACCAAAATTATTGATTGTCAAAAATTCTTAAAATCAACATAAAATGTAAAATAATTTTAAACCAATGGTTGAAAATTAGGACAAAAAGAATAGATAAACTAAGAACAAGATCTAGTTATAACATCTGGCTCTTGCTACGAGATGAAGTCCTCGTTGCGAGGCTTCAAGAACCTGTAGACCTTGTGCCTTATTCATTGGATGATGGAGTCATTTACCAAATCTCTGCAACTTTCTCAAAATATGAACACATACCTCTGAAATGATAAAATACTAATACAAACCAGCATACTGAAAAACATCTACATGCTTGTATAGCGAGCTTATTCAGCTATTTACTCCTACTTCTAATCGGAGGGAACAACCCAATCAAGTGTAATCATACTTCCAATGAATCCAAGAAACCATTTGACTGAGAATCATAATTCCATGCATGCTACTGTTTGAGAAAACCCACAAAAGATGTGATAAATGCAATAAAGAGTATATAGGCAGCTGATACTTATGACTGGAAATAAGAAGTATGCCAAAAGCTGGAGCATTAGAAACCTTTGAAAAATACAACACCATCCAAGAAGCCACGGGATCATGAAATTTCCGGTTTAAAACTTCAATGTATTCATTATATCCATCATAAAGTGAAGCATTCTTTTCCTCTCCATTGTTGTTCTTATTAAACTTTGGCTCAATAATGGAAACCAAGGGCTCTTCAAACTGTTTCTTGACCTTTAAATAAAACCCTTGATCAAAACTTGAACAAATAAAATTCTGAAAGTGACCATAAGTCAAGAATGGCAACTTATTTCTTATATCAATAGTAAGAGGTTGAAGAGCAGCAAATTCTTCTTCGTAACATGATAATCTCATAGCAGTAACTAGGAAATTTCTACTATAATCCACTGAAAGTATATTATCTTCTAAAACATCAGCAAACTGATATGAAGAATCAACACAAGCGGCATTTATATCCTTGTTCATATGAAAATCTGAAAATGATGAAGAAAGCTGTCTTAAATATGAATGATACCTATGTTCTTTTTCCTATTCATAAGATTGTATATCTTCAACATGAGCCTGATCTCGAAGCATTTTGCAAGCTCATATGTTCTCCTCCACTCCTTTTGCATCCTCAAACAATTGTCTTAAAGATTATGATTTCCTATCTAACAAGAAAAAGACAAGATCTGAATGTTGAGCCATAACATATACCATAGCAAGGTTTTCTGAAGGTCTAATCTCCGTAGGCATACTGATATAAAAACTTTGAAACCTCCAATTAAATTTGGTAATTGGCTCATCATTCTCTCTTTTCAAACTATAAAATTCGGAAAGAAATTGATCATAAGATTTATTCTTACCCCAATACTTCAAAAAGACACCATTTAAATCTTTCCACGATCCAATTGAATCAGCTTTTAAATTTCAAAACCAAAACCCAGCATCTCCAGCAAAGGATTTCAAAAATAACCTCATGACAACATCCTCATGCATGATTTCAAAATTATCAATGAAATTATGAAAATATTCTAAATGCTTCTCTGTTGTAATATGGTCTTTTCCAGTAAAATGGGGAAGATATTCAACAAAGTAGGAAGGTTAAAGATGCAAGAGAGATGGCAGCCTAAGAGGTTTAAACATCTTTTGTCTGAGTTTAGACTAAACATTTGTGAGTTGAAAATAAGGTTCAACAAGATGTTCGCAAGTTTCAGAAGTGATGGTAGAAAGTAATAGATTAGCCACTTATTCTCTACAAGATGACCAGAATAATTAGCTTCAAGAGATATGGGTATATGTATATCATGATGCACATGTATTTCAAATGAAGGAATAGGATCAACATCAATAAAACAAGAAGAATACATATTTTGTTCTTCCAAAGAGGGATATGTACTTGAAGGTTTATGATCATCGAAATAGACAAAACAAAAAATAATTATTTTGACATGTAATGGGAAAGACATGAAAGAACCGATGAATAAGAACAAAACCTCATGGAGGAAATTAACAAGATGATTCCTAGTCTTTCCATTTGGCTTCTTCATTTTTCTGTCAACAAAATTCTCCTTGTAGTGGAATCTTTAATCATGGAGTCGTCGGTGAAAAATTGTAGTCTAAAATATTTTTTGACTTTGTTCACCTCTCAAAATTAGATGAATAATGATATCCTAGGGAAGATATACTTCAGCTTCATCCCCGTCAATGGCGCCAAAGATGTTAGTGCCAGAAATTGTTCTCAGACTACTAGAAGAACAAGCCAACACAATCACAAATAAAAATAAAATAAAATTGGTTTTACGGGTTTTGGTTTTTAGTTTTGGTTGAAAACTTCATCAATCAAGGAGGAAATAAGCAACAACAAGCTAATACAGAACTGAATTATGCAAGTTGGATAAACTAGGGATCAAACACATCCCAATAAGCCATAAACATTACACATGAAATAGTAATTCCACCCATATGCTACAAGCATTTACATGAATAAACCATTAAATAGGAAATAAAATTGTAGACTGAGCAATCAACCAGATCAAAAATGAAAAAACATGACTAGTAAAAGGGCTTATCAGTTTATATATAATCAATAATAGTCATCCACTTACATAAGAGTTATAAATGCTAGCTTGAGAAATCAAAGCTCCAAAGCCTCTCCTTGAGTGAAACATCTCACCCCAAAAATTTATGTTTGTCTTCCTTTTATCATTACAAAAGTAAATTAGTTCCATGAATACCTTCTAGGTTGAAATTTGAAACAATTACATCAATTAATTACATGATAACTCAAAATCTTTAAGGACAATTAACCCAAAAATAACAAATCGGATTTGGGGAAATTTGGTGAATTTTTTTAAATTTGGGTCTCAAAGACGCCTTTATATCTCTCGATCTAGGACACCTGTGCAAAAACTGAGTATGTTATGAACAAAAACCTCTCTTGTATTTTCAAAGCTACCCTTCAATTTATCGGAATACGTGCTGAAAATTTGTAACTAAAATAGGAAATTATTAAATAATTCAAACCCTGAAAATAGACCACAAAGATCAATTCGAATCTCTCAAACGATAATAGTTGTTGCAAACCTGAGAGAGGTTTTTTTGAATGAGTCTATTATGGACAAAAACCTCTTTTTTTTTCTTTGATTCATTTCGATATTCTCATAATATGCTCCCAATGACAATGACAAAAACATGAAAAACAGAGCTGCTACAGGAATCTCCTCATGAAAATATTTGACAAAGGATCAAAAAATGAGAGTTAGATTATAAATTAAAACTTATAAAAAAAATTATTATAATTTTTTGAAAGCTTAAATATGTACATATTAACTAATACGCCCAAAAGACAAACCTTAAAACTAAAATAATGAAATAATTCAACCATTAAAAGCATTAAATCCAACCAAAATTATTGATTGTCAAAAATTCTTAAAATAAACATAAAAATTAAAATCATTTTAAACCAATGGTTGAAAATTAGGACAAAAAGAACATAAAAACTAAGAACAAGATCTAGTTATAACACCTTGCAACCAAACAGCTTGGATGCAATCATTCACCGCTCCTCGATACTCGGCCTCTGCTGAAGACAATGTTATGGTGGCCTCCTTTTTTCTAGAATAGAAAATGGGGCCAGCACTAAACATGAAGACATATCCAAAAGTATACTTCTGATCAATAGAATCAACTACCCAATCAGAATCTGTGTAACCAACTAGCTCTAGCTCGGGTTCTGCAGCATAGTGAATGTCGTAGGCCCTGGTTCCCTGAAGATACTAGAGGATCCTCTTGGCTACCTTCCAATGAAGATAATGAGGCTGTTGCATGTATATTGACACAACATTCATTTCATAACATATATCAGGCCGAGAATGAGTCAAGTAAAGCAAGCTACTAATCAGTTGTCGATAAATAGTGTAGTCCATGGGAGGTGTGCTTTTTCCTTCCTCAAGGTTGATCCCTGAAAGGAAAGGGAATGGAGAAGCCTTAAATTTAGCCATGTTAAACTTAACTAATAGGTCCAACATGTGTTTGTACTGAGTTACCATTATCCCATCAATATTTTGCTCAACTTCGAGCCCCATAAATTGCTTCAAGAGCCCCAAATCGCTCATTTCAAATGCATTGTGGAGAGCAGTTTTGATGACTGAAATAAAAGCAACTGTGCTACCTGTAATTAGTAAGTCATCAAAATATAAAACAATAATAATCAAATTACCATCATACTACTTTATATACACATTCAGATCTAATTTACACCTTTGGAAGTTTTGCGAGAGAAGGAAGGCATCCATCTTGGAATACCACTCTCTTGGGGCCTGTTTTAACCCGTATAGTGACTTCTTTAGTTTGCAAACCAAATATGGATCAGAAATGTAGCCCTCAATATGCTTCATGTATATCTCCTCATGAATATCTCCATGTATAAAGGAATACTTGACATCCATATGATTCACTTCCCAGTGCTTAGATGCAGAAATTGCCAAAACTGGGTGGATGGAGTCCATTTTTGCAACCGGTGCAAAAGTCTCATGGTAGTCCACACATTGGACCTAGAGAAACATTTTTCTACCAAAATTGCATTATATTTAGAGTTTTTTCCATCAGCAGCAACCTTAGTCCAAAACACCCACTTGCATTGAACCAATTTCCTCCCCGGAGGAAGAGAAACTAGCTCCCAAGTAGTGTTTTTCTGAAGAGAATTCATCTCTTCGTCCATGGCAGCTTGCCATCTCAAAACCTTCTGAGCATGGTAGTAAGAATTAGGATAAAAAATTATCATTAAATAACAATATTTGGACAACAAATAATCAGGACAAGAGAGCGTAATACCTGCTCTTTAGAAATCAGACCGGATTCTCATTGGATCATCCGGATTTCCAATGTTATCACATGCGGAGGAGAGTGTCTGTCTGGCCCAAGTTGGGAGATGATTTTGTACTTCAGGTTTTGATTCATAATATGATGTTTGATGTTCACTAATATCAGAAAATCATAGGATCCAAATCAGGGTCATCACCCCCAATTTGATCATCCAAATACTCAGTAGAACAGGAAGGAAATTCAACAGTTTTCTCCTTCACTAGTTCTACCTCCTGAAGAGGCTCATCGAACAGAACACTCCTTTCAATGATGATCTGTTTTGTTCTAATGTATATCAGCTTGAAACATTTATATTCATCAGTATATCCAATAAATAGACATTATATGTTTTACGGTTGCAAAGCCCTCCTTTTATCGTGTGGAATTCGGGCCCATGCAGTGGACCCAAACACCCTCAGATTCAACACATTCGGCTTGTGTTTGAAGTATGCTTCGAAAGGGGTATTCCATTTCATGGATGAGTGTGGAACTATGTTATGAATATATTCTGTAGTATTCATGGCTTCAGCCCATAAATTTGCAGCCAACTTCTTTGATTCCAGCATGCAAGTGGTTATCTCCTTGAGAAACCGATTCTTCCTCTCCGCTACACCGTTCTACTAGGGAGTGTAGCGCACTGAATGTTGGATTTGAATACCACTTTGGGAAGATGTATATAGAAAATAATTAATGATATTCTCCCTGCCATTATCAGATCTCAAAATATTGATCTTTTTTCCAGATGCATTCTCAATTAGTGCCTTCCAATCAGTGAATTTTTCCAAGACTTCCAACTTCTTTTTGACAAAAAAGACCCATGTATATCTGGAAAAGTCATCTATGAAAGTGAGAACGTACCTTGATCCACTCATGGATGTGGTAGGTATGGTTATTCTCATATTAGAATGTATCAGCCCCAAGATGCATGATGGTCGGCTTGCCTTCCCCCGATAACACTTATGCTTTGGGTGCTTTCCAACAACACATCCCTTGCAAATTCTGGTGGTAGCTTTGATGAATGGGAGGCCTTAAACCATGGAATTATTCTATAATTAATGCAAGTATTTGAAGTTTATATGGCCGAACCTCTCATGCCACAGTCTACTACCCTCATTTGCATGAGTCAGCAATGCGGTGGGCTTTGCATCTGCCACAAAATGGGAGAACGCTTAGGCTTTTGCATGATTGTCTGCAAGGACTTTATCTACAAGTTTTTCGAATGGAATTTCTATGATCTCTACATCATCCGAGCTAAAGGAGACTCTCTTGAGAACTCACATATGTGTCATTTGATAAACACTTAGGAGGTTTGATGCAAGAGATGGTACATACAGAACATTGGAAAAGAAACCGTGCTCAAGATTTACAGTACCTTGTCCTTCAGATATGATTGTGGAGTCATCTCCCATGTGGATGGGAATGGATTTTCCAATATCCAAAGATGAGAAAGAGTCTCTTTCATCCATCATGTGATTCAAATCTCCAAAATATATCAAAAGAGCTTTGGAATTTGAAGTGCTTTCCATGAGAGTATGACCTCTTTCATGTTGTGGTTCTCGATCTTCCTGATCTCTCCTCCAAAATATTTCCAGAAGATTGATGTGAGTTTTCTCAAGAAGAGAAGTAGCTTCATCAAGTTTCTTTTTCATGCAAGCATGTTCATGGTGGAAGCCCTTCCCAAAGTACAAACACTTGAATTTTTCCTTTCCATGATTCCCTTTGTTTTTGTTCTTCTTCGAGTCGGAAGGCTCTTCATGCTGTTGGTTTTGAAATTTAGGATTAGGAGCTTTAAATTTGGTTTTTGGGTTCTTCTACTTGTTTCCTTTACCCTTCAGATATTTGGGCCCCGAAGCATAGAGGGCTTGATCAAGGGAGGATATGATGATCCCCATCTGGACAAGCTTATCATGTTCACTTTTTAGGAACTCAATGAAGGTATTTAGTGAAGGAATCCTCCATCTAGGGGTTGTGAACTTCCCCGCACGAAATGTAGAGACAAACACCGAATAATTAGCTCCAAGTTTGGAGAGAATGGTGAGGATGATTTGATCATCCTCCTTCTCCACCTTACACTCCTTCAACAATAAGACAATTTTCTTGAACTTTATGAAAAAATCATTTAAGGTCTCGAAATTGGAAGGTTGGAGAGACATCAACTCATTTTCAAGCTGGTAAACTCTCAAATCATCCTGTTTTCCAAAGATGTCCAATTTGTCCCAAATTTCCTTTGGATTCTTCAATCCCGAGAGGTTGAAAAGAAGATCCTTGGAAATAGAGAGGCACAAGAATCCGAATGCTTCATATTTATTGTTTAAGAATATAGCTTTGTCTATCACATGAGTAGGCTCTTCTTCAGTGTCCATAGTTGTTGATGTATTTGTAACTTTGGAATGTATTCATCCATATATCTTATGTATTGTACCCCAATGTTTATTCTAGGATGTGTTTGTAATTTATTTGAGTCATGTCATGCCCCGATGTTCCTATCGGGAAGTTCTCTAATGTAAACAAGTCATGTCAAGTCATTGTGGGTAACCGTCCTATTGGTCAAGGTTTAAAGTTCTCACAGTTGTGGGGCCCTAGGGTTATTAGACTATTCTAGAGAAGTCAACCCTAGGTGAGTCATTGTAAGTCAGGGCAATAGTCCCCACCATTGTGTTAAGGATAACCCTCCTTGTCGGTCGTAGGAGGCAAATTCCCCACAAGTTGTGGGGCACTAGGGTTATTAGACACTCCTAAAGATGTCGGCTCTAGTAAGTAATTTTTAAGTGTGGTTGACATGTTGGAGTGGGTTTCAAGTGAACGAAAGAATATAAATAGAGAGTGGGCCTCTTGCATGAAGAGACAAATAGATATGTTGACTCAAATCTTGTAAAAACACAACATCTCTCTTCCTGAATGTGCAAAGAAGAAGGAAGGAGGATCAAGTTTTGATGACAAGGAGAGAGTTCATGACCTAGTTGAAATCACTATAAGCTCTCTTTCATTTATCATTGACTATGGAGATTCTAGGCACATGGTTTTGACAAGGGATGCCTTCTCCTCTCTTAATGATTCGAATGGTACAAATATATTGTTGGGACATAACTATGAAACTTAAAGTAAGGGAAATGGTAGAATAGATCTTGACCATGGTTCCTTCAATAATGTTTTGTATGTCCCAAGTCTTGCTGCTAATCTCTTATCAGTCTATCAGATGACCCACACTAGGTCTCCTAAGAACATTTTATTCACTCCCAATGATGTTGAAATCACTGATATTTCAAATGGTAGATTCATAGAGAAATTTTTGTGGATAAGAGCTCGAAAGTGTACAATTTCTCACACTTCATGCCCTCCTCAAACCCCTCTGCTCTCCTCACCCACGCTAATGAAGCCAACAAGATTTGGCATGAGAGATTTGGCCATCTAAATTAAAAATACCTTTCAGATTTGTGTGACAAATATATGGTCATATGGATGCCCAATATCAAGTTTTCCAAAGGAGTCTATCAGGGTTGCATTCTAGGGAAACACCTAGAGCATAAGTATGATAGAGTTAGTCATGAGAGAACCTATACACCTCTTGAGCTTATCCATAGTGAAATTGATGGTCCTTTTTCTCATATGTCCATGAGTCCAGCCAAGTATTTCCTAACCTTCATATATGAATTTTCCATATACTGTTGGGTTTACTTCCTCAAGCACAAGTCTCATGTTTTTTACCTCTTAAAGGTTCTTAAAGCCTTGGTTGAGTATTAAATTGAGCACATAGATCTATGGATCAACACACAACTCACAAGGATATATCACACAATTTACTCGGTAATTGAAGAATGAAACAGTGTAAAAATGGCTTGCAACTATGAATGCTTTCATTAATCAAAAGTAATTAGATAATAATTGCAATGAAGTACAATGGCTAAATAGCCACAAGCAATTCAAATTCATGTGAGGAAATTCAAACTGATTGACTCTACTTGACCGAATGGTTAACTAACCTTGTCTAAATCATTATCGGAGTTCATTGGATTTATAAATCACAACTCAAGTGTCTAATTCAGTGTTAACTAAGATTAACTGACTGTGGTAGGTGAGGAATGCACCTCTCCTGCATGCAGCCATGCAAACCCAGTGCTAACTAAATGTAGATGACTAGAACTGAATGTAACTGACTCCTAACTGAGCTTGACTAGTCACCAACTCAACTCAGCTGACCTGGTGTTGTAAAGGAAAGTTTCCTATGGCTAGGGTTTAAGAGGCCATCAACGTACTGGGGTTGAAGGGTGGATGCAAATGGTTCTGCAAGTAAATACAAACAATATTTAGAGATTAGAATGGTTCATACCTTAGCCAAATGAAGGTTGATCCAAGCAGCCATTCAATCCTCTTGTTGCTCCTCTTTCTCCTCTTTCTCCAAGAGACCTCCAAAATGAATTATACCTTCCTCAAACCAATATGACCAAAGATAAAGCAATGATAATCAAATAAACATGAAATAATAATCTGATTAACAACATAATATGATCATAAACAGAGATTCAATCAAACATTGAACAATTATTTGGGAAGAAGAAGGACATCAAATCTTTATTAATATTTAAAACAAGTACAATTATACCTTCTCTTCAAGTTCGGCACCTCACGAAACCTTGATCTAGTTCTGATGCTTCTCTTCTCTAAGGAAATCAGCGTCCAAGCTCTACAACACAAGGAGAATGCTTCTAGGGCAAAGGTGTGGGCAAAGAGAGTCTCAATTCCTCCAGCATGGCAATGCAAAAGTTCAAGTCTGCTCTCATGGACCTCCCTAGCTCTATTTATATGCTTTATGAAGAGTTAGGGTCAAAGACAAAGTAGTTACAAATGAAGGAGTCAGTTCCATAACTACCCAAACTACCTGAATTTCAAAATGCATATTTTTTGGACATTTTTAGGAGGCGTGCGTGGGTTGCAAAGACAACAGTTGTGTATGCAGGAGGTATACGTGGGTTGCAATGAAAAAAGTTATGTATTTAAGGCGTATACGAGTATTATATATAGAAACTTGCGTACATACATGGGTTTTCTTAAAGCAACTCGTGTACACATAAAAAAGATCATTTTTAGGGTATTTCTAGGCATTTTCAGACTTTGGTGTCTTCTCGAAAGTTTTAGATAACTAAAATATATTTCCAATGGTGCAAAGATGAGGTCAAATAGAGTTACAAAACTCAAGATATGGGCCCTCCAATTTAGGTTTTGTTTTAGTGACTTTCATGAAGTGTCGTCATGGAAGTGTCGACATGTGACGGAATCATGGGAAAGTGGTCACAGGAAGAGATGTGTCATTTTCAGCTATAAAAAATGTCCCCTAATGTATGAGGTTAGAGGGGAAGATGATATCTAAAATACATTATAAATGAAACAACTGAGTATGGAGAGAGCAGAGAATCCAATATTGAAAGGCTTGAACAAAGGTACCTAGAAGAGAGATAAATGTCAGACAAAACTAATATCTAGGACATACAAGTCCATATACAAATCATCACCATAAAGATCCAGATGGATCCAACATATGTATTACTGATGAAACTATCATGGTCTCTCAATATGAAAAAAGGCACCATATCAAATCTAAAGGAGTCATGGCCACAAATGAACAAGGTGGATCCATACTCGACAATCGATCATAGCCACAAGAAATACAAGGTGGATCTATGTCTCAACAAAATTTCATATAAAATGTAACAAGGTATTGCGCAACTTGGCCAATAGCAAAATGACGATGCTACTGTCAGCCCAAGTTCTTCAATCCAAACCACGCAAAAAAGGTATGAATCCTAACCATGCGAATAAAGGAGCTGAAGTCAAACATGGAGGAAACCGTTTGATTACTGTTCAATGATTAGAACCGTTAACAAATGCGAGGGAAACCACCATTAATGAAAATGATCCCCAAGGTACCTAGTACGTTCTAACAAGTGTGAATACAAGGACTTGAAGTTGAAAACTTGAAGAATCCATTGAGTAGGAGACATTAAGGTTTTCTCACTACCCAATAGCGAGGGAAATTGCCACTGATGACTGCAATCCCTAAGGTACTGTCATAAAAATCTGAATCTCATCCCTACAGCAAGATTTGTTGCAGTCGATAGGAAGAGATCCGTTGGAAGGAAGGCATTAAGGAATCCTTCATCATCCAACATGAGGTAAGTTAAAGACTAATTGAATCTAGAATCGGTACTGAATTTCATGACAAGGACCGCCAAAGACATGATGTAATGAACTGATACCAGGGAATGGCCGACACAAAAGTTCAAGGAAACTGCAGAATGGCTGACAAAGGTTTAATCCTTGAATAATGAGCACGACACAAAAGTGACTTAGGTAGATTTTGACACAAAAGGACCAATGACACAAATCTGCAATGTAGGAGACATTGACAGATTCCCCATATAATTGGAAAAGAGACCAACTGGAGGAGTAAGAAACTATGAATCAGGATAAGGTCAAAATACTAGGACCTAACTGTTGATAGACTCAAAACTGGTGCTTTGTTCAAGGAAACAAGACTTGCTGCCATGATGTAAAAAACATGTGAATGAACTTCCCTTCCCCTCTTTCTTGTAAAGGTTTAACGATTCCAATAAAGCAAACTCAAGACCTTCTTCATTTTTGGAAATCTCGAAGAAGAGCCAAAATAATGCTTGATAAAGCACTGATTCATGGATTTTACAAGCCTGGACTAATATATGTGTGACGGTGTTTTCATAGTTTAGAGAGTTTGAAAACTACAAAGAAGACTCTAGGGGGGAACTTTTTCATCCAATTTAGTCTCCTGAGGCTGAAAAAGTATAAAACAAACCATAGAATAACTCTCTTAGCTTCCGAAGAAGTAAGGCACACCTTTTTCGTATTTAGTTAAGACGGTCCAAAAAAGGTTAAATTACCACCTACCCAACACTCCTTCAAAAGCAGCATATAGCCTAAGTTTTACGAGTGCGAAGGAAGCCAAGATCACTCGGAAAGATCCATTTGATTATGAGAAATGGGGCTTACAACAATAAAATCGATGCTTTGTTCTTTAGGGTTTAATGAGCATGACAAAGGCGTAAAGTACACTCAGAATCTTTTTCATGTTTAGGTACAGAGCATGAAAAAGAGAAAACTAAGCTCATACCAGGGGCTCCTTTTCAGTAAGTTTAGTCCCTCAAGTCCGGAAAAGTGATAAAACTATGCCTGAGAAAAGAGAGTGTTCCTTTCTCAATTATGAAGAAAAGAGAGTGTTCCTTTCTTATATTATTCCACATGGTCCAAGAAAGTGATAACCTACCACCAATGTGGATTCCCATTCACATATTCTTAATGAGCCTGAATGGACAAGTTTACTCAGTAGTCAAGTCTATTTTGAGGAGTCAAGCCTAGGCCTAAAGAAAATCAATATCTTTCCTGTGAAGTTTTAATGAGTTTGGAAAAGTCAACTCACGGCCTCCTTACTATTTTTAATGAGCTGGAAGAAGAGCAGAAAGAATGCTCTAAATCCGAGGAGATGAGTGTCAGAAGCAAGCAAAACTAGTTCCAAGTGCAAGGAACAGACCTATGCATAATGCAAGGAAAGCGAACAAGATAAGGACACTTAGGGAACGTCTACTCAAGGTAAATGGTTTCAAGTTGCAAAGGCAAAATGATACAAGGTTGAGCAACGATGAGAACAAATATGAGGGCTTATACAACGGGCTAAAAGCATGGAATCTGGCATCAATCTCGTAAGCGCGAGCAAGGCACATGCAAATGTAGTTACAGCTTGAACAACAAGACAAAGCCACTAAATAGTTGTGAATCCAACTAAGAATCCTATCTCCAAGAAACAACAACATCAGGATCATATTCAGAAGAAAAGATCTGATGCGGGTCACTTTGGTAGAAACACATGTGACTTTGCCATCTTCTATAAAAGGTAAAGTCAAGGTAGAATCGACTGAAGAAGATTCTATATCACCAAGGCTCAAGGGTTTATAATCGGTAAGATCAACCTCAGAAGGAGAGAAAAGATCAAAAAGGGAGGTAGAGTCTGCAGGAACAAACTAAACATCAAAGGAGTTGAAAAATTCATGAGAAAAATCAAACTCATCAGGATCATGACTTGTTGTTCAAAGGAAGAGTCAAAAGACTCAACAAGACCAACATAAGAAGAAAGGTCAGTCTTACTAGGAAAATTAGGGTTATACTTAGTTTCAACTAAACCAACATCCAATAGAATGTCAGACTATATCAAAGACTCTAGGAAGACTTCATCCAAAGGAAGGAGATCACCTGAGATAGGACACATGTCTAAAATTTCAAATGGATCGTCAGAGTGGAGAGTAGGCTCCATAGTCTTTATAGGATGACTCACCTGTTCAACTGCTAGGACCAAGTCCTAAGAAGGTAAGTATGAAAACAGAGGCTACTTCTCAATAGCAATTGAAATCAAAGGACATGAGTCCACATAGCTCACCTATGGTGGGGTACTGTCTATAGAAACACTGGGAATCAATAAAGGAAAAACCTAGTCTCTAGTTGGGTCAGGAGATGGATAAAGAAAATCCAACTAATCGATAGTGACAATTTCTTTGCCATGATTAAAGTACATCACATGAAATAATGTTGACACCACATCTTGCATGGCATACACATAATCACGTCCAAGGAGCATATTGAAGTCCAAGGGGTCTTCTATCACCATGAAGTCAACTAAAATGGTCTTCCCACCAAAAGTAAGAGGTGTTTGAGCAAGAGTTCCAAAGGCTATATAAGTTCTTCTATCAAACACCAGTAACAGACTAGCAATGGACACAAGGATGGGAGATCCCATTCCTTGCCAAGCATGAGCATACAAGATACTAACTAAGGCTCCTTTATCAACAATGCAACAAGCAATTGTGTATTGTTCAACTTTGACCTTTATCTGGAAAGGTGCATTAGAAGGAAGGCGCAGCTCAACTAGGCTATCACAATCAGAGGAAGCAATCCGAAGATTGGTGGGGGTTGATCTGAAGCGAGTTCAGTGCCCCCTTTTTCAGTAAGTTCTAAACTGGTAGTGAAGAAAATGTGACTAATAGACATTTCACTCTCCAAAGGAAGAGTGGGATTGATTGACAATGGAATCGATTCAACCTCTTCGTGAAATTCACTCTTCGAAGGGAGAGTGGGATTGAACAAAGATGACATTGGTCCAATCACATAAGGATCACTCTCTGAAAGAAGAGTGGGATCGACCAAAGCTGATATTGGTTCAACCACTTGATCAACCAAAGGTTGAGTAGGTTGTTGAGAAACTATAGGTTGTTTAGGAGAAGGAAATCCTTGAGTCTTGGAGCACACTCTTCATACCTCTGCGATAGTAGGGAACTAGTGGGTAAGATGATCTCCCTCACATATCTTACAAGGGAACTTAAGTTTTCACTTCAAATGACCAGTTTTCTCAATGGCGTCAACATGACTAGCAATAGATGACTGATTGTCTCCAGCATGAACCGCAGAGGCTGAAAGACTGCCCCAATCATGACTTGCAAAGGCTAAGAGACTGGGTCCAACATGACTTGCAGATGTTGGACAAGCACCACCAGCATGAACAACAAAGGCTCAATGGTTAGGATCAACATGCTTTGTAGCAGTTGAATGTGTGTCCCCAGCATGAACTTTAGAGGCTGGGTGGATGGATCCAACATGACTTACAGAGTTTGGATGGGGAGGTTCAAATTGAACATCAAGGGTTGAATGGGTGCCCTCAACATGAACTGTAGAGGCTGAGTGATTGGATTTGATGTGACCTAGGAAGGTTGGAAGGATCCCACCAGCATGATCAAGAGAGGTTGGATGGTGAAGATCAACTTGACTTGCAGAGGTTGAGTGCTTAGATCCAACATGACTTGCAGAGGTTGGATAGGTGAATCCAACATGAATTGCAGAGGCTGGGTGGTGAGGTTCAAATTTACTTGCAAAGGTTGAATGGGCACCCCCTTTCTTATGTGCCTTCTTCCTATTCCTCCTTCTTTTACTCCTTTTAGACTGTCGGTTACTAGTATTAGTACTTTCACCACATGAGGTAGAAGGAGGAGGAGAATCAACTACATGTGAAGGGGAAGTAGTATTTTGATGTCCTTGATATAAGGAGCTTACTTACAAAGCATCGGGGGAATTTAGCACAGTTGGAGTCGAAAACAACCACACCGGTAGCCCTAGGGTGAATCCAGGTAGATTCAGGGTGGTCATCAAAGGAACACCAACATTCCCTGTGAGGGGAATAAAACAAGGAGTTCCCAGCACGGGGATATCTTGGTTAGTGTTCAAAGGGGTTTTATCCATAGTTTCAAACTAGGAGGCAAAGTCTGAGGTTGATAGGCAACAAAATTACAAAGAACACACCTAAAGGCACACTAATTACAAACAAACCACATAGGACTCACTAAAAATTCCTAAAGCCAAACAGACAAATAGGTACAATATATGCTTTCCAAAAGAAAGCTGAGAGACAGTTTCTTGGCATCCCTGTAGATGTTCTTAGGCACAAGCAGAGGAATCACCCACCGCCCTCCCACACCTTCTACCGGGGTTACCCTCCAAGCCCATCCAAGGTCAACCAGAAATAGCTTTTCGGTGTACCTGTGTATGAACCCTATATCTCAAAGAGACTAAAGGCTACCTCAACTATATTAGTAGTCTAGGGGGATAGTCACAAGCCTGGTTCATACACATGGGAAAGGTAGCAAATCCTGAAACCCTATCTAAGATAGAATCCCCATATGCACAAAAACCTTGGTCTACGCTTTGACAAGGAATTAGAGGGTTATCTCCTTAGTCCAAGTCTCCACATGGCCTCATGCTTAACTCCCGTTTGAGAGGAGCTTCCCAGATATAATCAACATAGAAATGGGTTTACCTAGTGATTGGCCAACTATGTCTAAATTTTTAACACTTTTAGAGAGTTTAAACTCCCTAATCCACAAATCTAACATAAGCTAGTTGGTGTATGAGCCTATAAAATAAAGCTTACTAACAGTTTTTAAATTATATCGTTCATTTTAATAGGTTGTTTTTAGTAAGAGGGTAAATGGCATGAAACTTATGTGGTGTTTTGACTCAAAGTTTAAACAAAATGACTAAACAAAGAGAACTGAAATGCAAAAAAGTAACAGCTATTCTCTTTCTTTCTTCAAATAGAAACTTGAAGTCCACAAAAGAACAAATTCTTTTTATTTTTACATTTTTAAAAACATTGACATACCATGCAATCTAGACTAAAAAACTAATCTACATGCATATAAAGCAAACATGTGTTTTTTTCTTTTTCTTTTATAAATGCAAAAGAAAAACTACCTACAAACAAAAGTATGCAGATAACAAGAACAAAGTAAAAGGAACTCTGCTATACAACCACCAAATAGACTCTAGAATGAACTAAAGTCAGTATAAACCCTACTTGGAAGGAAGGCTTGCATAAGAGACATTTCAACTAATTTGGCATGGTGAAGTTAACCAACAAAAGAAGAAGGAAACCAACACCAACAAGCTTCTGAACTCAGACAAAGATCACTAACAGAGGCTAACCAGAAACATAAGCCAAAAATCATGCCAAGCAAAGGAGGTGGGGGAAAAGAGCAAAGAGAAAACCATAATGCTATAAAAAGGCTTACCACATAGATAAAGAACAACCAAAATGGATGACATTGACTCCCTGGAGTCATGCACCTGCAGAGGACACCAAAAGACCTACCAAACAGCCCACAATAGCAGAAAAAACCACAAAAATGAGGAAAAAACATTGTTTTAGGGGCACACGCGGGTTGTACTACTGACAGGTCGCGTGTCATACGTGGGTTGACAGTACAACAAGTCGTGTGTACAAGCACACATGGTTTGTACCACTAACAAGTCGCATATCATACGTGGATTAACAGTATAGAAAGTTGCATGTACCAAACCAGACACACAACTGTTCAGTATGCAACTGGCATATGGGTGGAAAAAATCCCCAAAAAAAGTCATAAACTGCCTTAGGAAGGTAGGGGAGGTGTTCTATCAGACTGATAATGTGTTCCTAAGTGGCAAGAATGACCTGAAGCCTTGTAAAATATTGAAAGAAATATAGAGAACCCCCAAATAGACAAGGCTCTACCCAGCGGAGTCGCCAGTTCTATTGTAAAGGAAAGTTTCCTATGGCTAGGGTTTAAGAGGCCATCAACGTACTGGGGTTGAAATGTGGATGCAAATGGTTCTGCAAGTAAATACAAACAAGATTCAGAGATTAGAATGGTTCATACCTTAGCCAAACGAAGGTTGATCCAAGCATCCCTTCAATCCTCTTCTTGCTCCTCTTGCTCCTCTTTCTCCAAAAGACCTGCAAAACGAATTATACCTTCCTCAAACCGATATGACCACATATAAAGCAATGATAATCAAATAAAAATGAAATAATAATCTGATTAACATCATAATATGATCATAAATAGAGATTCAATCACACATTGAACAATTATTTGGGAAGAAGAAGGACATCACATATTTATTAATCGTGAAAACAAGTACAATTATACCTTCTCTTCAATTTCGGCACCTTACGAAACCTTGATCTAGTTTTGCTACTTCTCTTCTCTAAGGAACTCAGCCTCCAATCTCTGCAACACAAGGAGAATGCTTCTAGGGAAAAGGTGCGGGCAAAGAGAGTCTTAATTCCTCCAACATGACAATGAAAAAGTTCAAGTCCCCTCTCATGGACCTCCCTACCTCTATTTATATGCTTTATGAAGAGTTAGGGTCGAAGACAAAGTAGTTACAACTAAAGGAGTTAGTTGCATATCTACCCAAACTACCCAAATTTCAAAATACATATTTTTTTGACATTTTCAGGAGGCGTACGTGGGTTGCAGAGACAACAGTTGTGTATGCAGGAGGTATACACGGGTTGCAATGCAAAAGTTTGTGTATTTAAGGAATATGTGAGTATTATATATAGCAACTCGTGTACATATGGGCGTTTCCTTAAAGCAACTCTTGTACACATAAAAAAAGCTTATTTTTTGGGTACTTTTGGCCATTTTCAGGCTTTGGTATCTTCTAGAAAGTTTTATCTATCTAAAATATATTTCCAACGGTGTAGAGATGAGTTCAAATGGAGTAACAAGACTCAAGATATCGGTCCTCCAAGTTAGGTTTTTTTTAGTGACTTTCAGTGACTTTCATGAAGTGTCATCATGGAAGTGTTGACATGTGACGGAATCATGGGAAAGTGGTCATAGGAAGAGATGTGTCATTTTCAGCTATAATACCTGGGTTGGTATCAGCACTCCCAGTGGCTCCTAAATTGTAGGGATTGATCTAGGATGCTCCTAAGCTAATGCATGCAAGTGAAATTAGTGGTAGTAGGCCTCAATTAGTGTCCCCCACACTTTAGTAACTGGAACATGTGCCCCAATTAGGCCAAGTGGACCCAATGGTGCTAGTGACTAAAATTGGACTGGATGGACTCTCGATTTAGACATGACTCCTAATTTAGACATATGACCAAACTAGGCAAGGGATGATTAATAATACTAACACCCCCCCTGAATGCTAACTTTGACAATCTGTGGGCCCTGGTAACTAAGACCATAGGTCACCCATTACATCAAGTAAAGTAAAGTAATTGCTCAATACAAGGAGCTGGGGGAAAAACCACATGGGAAAAAAGGCCCCCCTCTAACTAAGCAGATAGAATCAGGATTCAAGTTTGAAAAACTTGAAAATGTGTTGCTGCAATCTCTGTGATCTAGCGAAGCAGCATGCATGATTTTCTGTGCGCAGGTATCCTAGGATCTGGCATGTAGACTTCTCCATCTTCTCCCAAAATGATGATGGGAGGAAGGAGGAATCTAACCTTTGTATCCTGCTGGATGAAGAGGTGTATGATCAGCTCTATTCTTCTAAATGTAGTGAGAGTGAGCCCTTTCCATGTAGCATCTTACAGGGAGTCTATTGCATCTTTGTGAAGGAGGTAAGATTGAATGACATAGAGCAAGGGTCTTTCCCTTCTAAATGTCAGGTGGATTTCCAGTCATCTTCATAGCTTCCAATTTGGAAGGAGGGACTAGATCTGGATCTGAATCACCCTGAATCTCAATCTCATATTCTGATATAGCTGGATCTAAAATACTAGTGGAAACTGCAAAATATGTAGATGAAATTTTTTTACCTTCCCTTGCAAGTGGCTTCTGAGAGTGCACTGTTTTTGAAAATGGCATGAAGTGTGAGAACTCATTTTCCTTGGAGGCATGATTTTGAGCACCCTTCACTATGATGTTTCCAGTAGAGATATATGTGATCTCCACTAAGTGAGGACTAAATATGACTCGCTTTGGAGAGCCAGTATGAGTCATCTGGTATACAGATAACAGGTTTGCAGCTAGGGAGGGAACATAAAGCACATCTTTAAACCTTTCCATGTTCAAGCTTGATAGAACCCTTCCCTTTGGCTTGAACTTTACTGTTTTTTCCCATTTGAAATATATGACCATCAAAATACTGCAAGGAAGAGAATGATTCTCTGGATGCAACCATATGATTGGAAGATCTAGAATCAATGAGGAAGGCATGTGCTATAAAGCAACTAGCCTTCAATGCATGGCATGGCTCTTCATATTATTTAGTTTCTTCCTTCTGGTCAACCTTCCTTGTGCTAGCAGGTATAGTAATGTTATTCTTCTTCAGAATAAGAGCCATCTCATCTATTTTTCTTCTCATACATGTGCTTTCTAGATGAAATCCCCTTCCACAGTAAGAACATAGTGTCTTTCCTTTTCCATTCTTCTTGCTTCTCTTTGAACCTGAAGGCTCTTTTGACTGCTCTTTATCTACAGGAGACTCATCCTTTTGCTTCCCTTTGTCATTTGCTACCTTAGGTCCTCCTGCAACAAGTGCTTGATATCTAGAAGATCGAATGATCCCCATTTGGATCAATTTGCCATGCTCCTGAGTAAGAGATTCAATGAAATATTCAAGAGTAGCCATCTCCCAGTTTGGAGTAGAGAGATTCAAAGAATGAAACGTTGATACAAAGAATGAATATTCTACACCAAGCTTGGAGAGAATGGCAAGGATGATTTGATCATCCTCCTTCTCTACCTTGCACAACTTCAATTGGAACACTAGATTCTTGAATTTTGTGAAGAAGTCATTGAGTGTTTCAAAATTAGATGGATGGAGAGAGATCATCGCATTCTCCAACTGATAGACCCTCAGATCATCCTTATTTTCAAATAAGGTGGCAAGATTATCCAAAATCACCTTGGGAGTCTTCAATACATCGATATGGAAGAGAATATCTTGAGAGATTGAGAGGCACAAGAATCCATAGGCTTCATCAAGCCTGTTCCAATACTTTTCTTTGTCAACATAATGAATTGGCTCTTTCTCTACTTCCATTGTGATTCTGAAGAGTCTTTTGGAGCGTAGCTGCATCTCCATGCCCTCCTTCCACGGGTGATAGTTTAAAGGAGTGAGGATCTCCATTGGAGGGGCCATCTGGAATGCAGTAGAAAAGACTGAGCTGCTGCAGCGAATGCTGTGAAGGAGACTGGGCTGCTTGTAGTGAATGCAGTGAAGAGGAAGGATAAACCTGTAAATCACACAATCAAATAGAAAAAATAAGGTCGACAGTAATAATGCACTTTTGTAATTTCCTTCACACCCAACATAGTTTATCAAGCAAGCTTGATTAACATTTCCTTAACTTGGGATATTAAGTGGTAAACTCTCTGCTTCTGGTGCAGTACTGAAAGGAGAAATTTTGCTAAAAAAAATGATCCAAGTATGGATCTATTGTAGGAGAAGTGCCTTGTCCTACAGAGGCTCTGATACCATATTAAATTGAGCACATATATCTATGGATCAACACACAACTCACACGAATAGATCACACAATTTACTCAGTAATTGAAGAATGGATCTATTGTAGGAGAAGTGCCTTGTCCTACGGAGGCTCTGATACCATATTAAATTGAGCACATAGAGCTATGGATCAACACACAACTCACAAGAATAGATCACACAATTTACTTAGTAATTGAAGAATGAAACAGTGCAAAATTGGCTTGCAACTGTGAATGCTTTCATTAATCAAAAGTAATTAGATAATACTTACAATGAAGTACAATGGATAAATAGGCACAAGCAATTCAAATTCATGTGAGCAAATTTGAATTGATTAGACTCTACTTGAACAAATGGTTAACTAACCTTGTCTAAATCATTATCGAAACACTTAATGGTTAAATGACCTTGTCTAAATCATTATAGTAGTTCATAGGAGTTCTAAATCACAACTCAAGTGTCTAATTCAGTGTTAACTAAGCTTATTTGACTGTGGTAGGTGAGGAATGTGCATCTCCTGCATGCAACCATGAAAACCTAGCACTAATTGAATGTAATTGACTCCTAACTATGCTTGACTAGTCACCAACTCAACTCAACTGACCTGGGTTGGTATCGACACTCCCAGTGGCTCGTAAATTGTAGGGATTGATCTAGGAGGCTCCTAAATTGATGCATGCAAATGAAATCAGCGGCAGTAGGCCTCAACTAGTGTTCCCCACACTTTAGTAACTAGAACAAGTGCCCCAATTAATCCAAGTGGACCCAATGGTGCTAGTGACTAAAAATAGATTGGATGGGCTCCCGATTTAGACATGACTCTCGATTTAGATATATGACCAAATTGGACAAGGGAGGGTTAATAATCCTAACATTCAAAACCAGTATGGAAGGAAAATCAAGATCCTCATATATGATAATGGTGATGAGTATGTCAATTTTGAGTTCATTCATTATTGTGAAGATATAGGTATTCAGATGCACCACTCTCTTCCCTATACACCTCAGCAAAATGGTGTTGCTGAGAAGAAGAATATATCACTAAAGGACATTCCTACTTGCATGATGGAGTCTAAGAATTTTCCACCAAAGTTTTTGGCTGAAGCTAAAAAGTATGAATCTTACGTCCATAATAGGGTGCCTCACAAGAATATTGATTGAATAACTCCTTTTGAAGCTTGGAGTGAACACACGCATGATGTGTCTCATTTTAGGATTTTTGGCTCGAGAGCTTGTGATAGAATTCCAACATAAAAGATGAATGCTTTGGAACCCAAAAGTCAAGAGTTCCTATTTTTTGGGTATTCTAAAGATTCCAAATTCCATAATTTTATCAACATGAGCACTCAAAGATCCTTTATTTAAAGGAGTGTTTAGTTTGAAGAAGAGCCCATGCAAACAACCGAAATTGGAGAATCCTCTTCACCACCCCCACCTCTAATTGTAAGTGAAGAGGATGATAATTTTTATGATTATAATATATAATAATGATTATTTAATTATATATCCTAACAAACCTACAAGGCCAAAGTGGGAAGAAAATACCATTCATGCAGTTGGGGAACTAGTGTGGAATCCTAGTGATCCTAGAAGAACTAGATCTCAATTCAAGAGTGCCCCTTCTATCAAGGAACCTTTCTTTGATGAAAAACGTTATCTAATGGTTGAATAAAATACAAAAGCATATGTAGAAGCATAAAAATATCCAATATGGAAAAAACCCATGAAAGAGGAATAGCATTGGCTCTAGAAGAATGAGACATGGGAACTAGTCAATCTACCACCAAGGAGGAAGCTAGTCATGTGCAAATGGGTATTCAAGACAAATTTTGATGCTGGTGTATCTCCTATGAAGTATAAGACAAGTTTAGTGGCCAAGGGCTTCTTCCAATTACAAGGAATTTACTACAATGAGACCTTTTCACTAGTAGAAAAGATGGACTCCATAAGACTAGTTTTGGCCATTGCAGCTTCCATTCAGTGGGAGGTACATCACATGGATGTGAAGAGTGAATTTCTACATGGTTATACGAAAAAATAAATATATATTCATTACCCATAAGGTTTCGTGACTAATCCATCTCTTGTGTGCAGGTTGAAGAAATCATTGTATGGGCTAAAACAAGCTCCCAAATCTTGGTATGCCAAGATTGATGGTTTTATTCTATCACAGAACTATAGTAGATGCAAGTATGATCCAAATGTGCATTTGAATCTGATTCATGTTTCAATTATAATTATTGTTTTGTATGTGTATGACCTTCTGATCAAATGAAGTTCCTTGAAATAATTTGCCTCCTTGAAGGGTGCAATGGACCATGCTTTCTCCATGACAGATTTGGGATTGTTGAGCCAATTTTTGGTGCTTGAGATTTCTCAATCAGATCTCAAAATCAAAGTACATCAGTCCAAGTATGCTTCATAACTTCTGAAAATGTTCAACATGAAGGATTTCAATCCAAGAAAGACTCCTTTCCTTTCAGGAGTTAAGCTTGAAGAAGCACTTTCCACCCCATTGGTAAACAACACACTATATAAGCAATTGGTTGGTTGAGTTCTTTATTCGACTCATAATCGACTTGATATATATAATGCAATGAGTGTGACTTCTAGAAAAATGGTTCAGTCTCATGACATCCATTGGAGGGAAACAAAAATAATCCTAAATGTTGTACAAGGAACAAGAACACATGGGATTCACTATGTTGCAAAATCTAACCTAGAGTTAGTTGGTTTTATTGATTCTGGTTGGGAAGGTGATAACAATGATATAAAATCAACTTATGGATATGTGTTTATTCTTGCGTATGGGACAATAATCTGGTCAAGTAAAAATCAAAGTGCCATTTCACTTTAATCTACATAGGCAGAATATATAGGAGTTGTGGATGCAGCTACTCAATGTTTGTGGTTGCAGGGTATACTTGGTGGGTTTGGGATCGAATGTGAGGCTTCTATAGTCATATATTTTGAAAAAAAAATTACCATTTGAATCTCAAATGATCTAGTACATAGGAAGCAAACCAAACACATAGAGATCCATATGCATTACATCAGAGGGCTTGTGCATGATGGGATCATTGTTCTTCTTTATTGTACATCATTTGAGCAAGTTGCAGACATCTTCACCAAGGTTTTTTCTGAGAATAATTTCAACAATATAAAATCACTATTGGGGATAGCTGATGATATGGTGAATACTTGTTGAAGACAATATTTCATGCAATTTCGTTCATGTCCATGTTTAAGGGAGGATTTCCCCCTTTGTGGTTTTACCTTTTTCCTTGTTTTGTATGGACAAGTAGTATGTAAAAGGTGACTAAGCCTTGTTGCTAGGCCCTATATCTATGATATAATTCTGATATTTTACATAAGTCAGGATTAATAGGAGGTGTTAGAATAATCAAAACCCATTCGTATACTTGGGATATAATATTTAATCATTTTGGTTAAATTCCTAGGTCCTACACTAGCTAGTTGGCATCCACTAGCATCCTTATGGTCAAACTTGACTAAAATTTATATAGGAGTTCCTTTGAAATATTTTAGATACTATTTATTCAACCCATCATACTTCCTATTTTAGTAAGTGCACATTCCTTCCTTATCCATAGTTTCCTTTCTTTTCAACATCTTTTAAGGAAAAAGGTGAAAGCTAGTTTCAAGGAATCTGCCTTGTTTTTTACACAACTCACCCTCCTTATTTTTCTCTTACAAAAGCATAAGTTTATCCAATTTCCATAACTTATCATCTAATACACTTAATTTATCCCATTTGTGACCTTCTTGGCAAATTAGGAAAGTGTTTTATGCACCTATGGGGGGATTTTGACGTTTTAGTAAGCTTGCTTTTGTGCTGATCCGAATGGCATCCTTATGCATTCCAATATCTGATGTAATTATATATTTGGACACAATATTTTGTCATTATTTTGACCGATTAAAAATTATTCAATAGAATTTTTTGTTATGCACCACATATAGTCTCCATTTTGAGTGAATATATGCATGTTTTATAAGCAATTTTGTGAGTTTAATTGATCTAAGTTTGGGATTAATTTCCACGGGATAGGAGGTAAGGGGTTTGATCCTTCATTCCTCCACCAAATTTTACAAAACATTCCAATTACTTGTCAACAAGGCTACCATGTGGCATCTCTTGATTGACCCACCTGTAACTCTGATGCCCAGTCATTGCCACTTGTCAAAATGCCACATCATTGTTCTGATCCATGTGGTACCCTATGGTGTTTCCATGTAGCCTTCATACATTTACTGTAATTTCCACATTCCACCCTATGGGTGTTACAAGTGGCCCCATTTTCTTCCATTTTTACCATTAAACTTAACCTTTTGTCAGATTTTAAAAACCTCATATCATTTACATCAAGAGGCTGTTTCGCATGAAATGAATGTTGCAGGAAATATCTTAACGATCTCTTTACACTTGTAATATTTAATTTACTATTTTAATACATTAAAAATGATCAAAATTTGATATCCTATTGGATCATATGGACAAACCATTAAAGTGGGAATAATATCTACACTTGGTAGAGTTTGCATATAAAAATGGGAAGCAATCATCCTCGGGCATGAGTCCATTTGATGTTTTGTACGGAAAAAAGTGCAGAACACTAGTTACTTGGAATAATCTAGTGAATATAATAGTACTTGGGGCATAATTTCTTAAGGAAATGGAACAAGATGTTTCAAATATTAGGAAAAATTTAAAAGTGACCCAAGATAGACAGAAAAACTTTGCAAATAAGAATAAAGTGCATAGGGGGTTTCATGTTGGGGATCATGTTTACCTTAGAGTGAGGAAAATAAGAAATTATTTGAAGCTTGGAAGTCGTTTCAAGCTATCACCAATATATTATAGGCCATTTGAAGTGTTTTATAGGATAGGGCCAATTGCATATATAATTGCATTTCTTTCTAACACTAGAGCTGATACTATTTTTCATGTTTCTTTATTTAATAAATATGTACATGATCCTAACTATGTGATTGAATGGGATGTGATCCAAGTGAAACTTGAGGGAGAGTTCCAAACTGGGCCACTATGTGTCTTATACAATAAGGTAACATTGCTCTAGCACTGATCCATCAAAAAAGGAAAGGGGTAATGGAAGCACTATGGTCTCGACAATGCTACATGGGAGCTGGAAGATGCCATGGGAGAGGAAAATCGATTTTTTTTCTAATTTTGAGAAAACACCAAGGACGATTTTATTCCAAGGGGGAGAGTATTGTAATATCCCCAATTTTATCGTGGAATATTTTTAATCGAAATTATGTAAATGATGTAAATATGCTAATATGGGTTCCTAGTGCAGAGCTCAAGCCCAAGATATGGTTAGTGAATGGATAGGAATGCATGATGTATATATATATTTTTGAACCATATGGTTGGATTATCACACTATCTTGAAATATATGTTTCATAAATAATAAAATATTCCAAGATGGTTGTGTAAAGAGCACTAGAGGGGTTATGATTCCACCATATGGAGAGATGAAAGGGGGGATATGGGAGAATAAATCCTATGCTTCCAAGTGTTAACCTTAGAAGTCATCCAAATCTTCCATGTGATTTAAGTGAGATAATTACCGTGTTTTGATAGGTGAATCCAATCATTGAATGCATGTGTGAGGTTCACGGGAAAAGTCACCTCATGTAGTTATTGAAGCATGATATTGAATGCACTTTTGTGATAGTTCTATCAATTTTTAGGAGTCCTTTATTTGATGGTGAGAAACTATGCCAGTTGTCTTTTCACCATCATCTCATATCCTATGGAGTCAACACTCACTCTATCATTGTTTGATGTGGGTGTATCCTACATAGAGCTCCCCATTGATGTTCACATTAGTAGACTGTGTATAACCTAGAATTTTGAATTTAATGACAAGATTGTAGATTTGAAGGGAGAATAGATGGTTGTATCCTATAGGTGAGCACAGAGGTTGGGAAAGCTAGGTATTGTTATCCATTCAGTTATACTACTTTTTCATGTTTGAAAAGCCTAAAATTAAAACCACATGTGGTTCTCCAACATCACATATCATATTTGACTCCTTCTATTCACACATTGGAAGCACATGTAAAGACAAACCACCTAAGAGAATCGTATATTGGTGAAGGGGGTTCCTAATACAAAAAGAGTGTTGTGTGGTGAAGGTATTGTTATATACACGATTGTAATGGTTCAGTGAGATCCATGTAGATCTCTATATGAGTATTTGGATAAGCATAGGGAACATAATCGGTTGTGGGATGACAAAGAGAATATTGTGCTTGTTTCCTTCGTCCTGGTAGCCTCACACTCTAGCTTGGGGGTAGCCTCTCAGTAGAAAGAGTATATATTGGATGGAGTGCTTACGGTTGGGTGGAAAATATCTCTTACAGATCCAATTGATTCAATCTTCTTTGTTTTAAAGATAAGTATTCTCTTATATTTGAATACGCAATGTTTATAATTGATGGTTGTGGTGATTATCCTTGTATATGCATGCTATGTTTGTGTAGATCGATTTTATGTTGCATATTTTTACTATGAATATACACACACATTTTAAATGTTATGATGTCATAATATGGCTATGGGGAAAAATTTAGAATCCCATCATTCATTCATGTCCCCTTCTATTGGTCATATTAATGGATGGGAATGTGACATGGGTTGGAAGGCAGAGAAGGATTTCTTTATTTAATACTAATCATGATCTCCTTGCTCATATTAAAGAGGAAGGACCCACTTACCCAAGAAAGATTTATTTACATCCTAGGGTAGGCTTAAATATTCTTAGTAGGCCAATGGAAGGATATTGTTAAAAGTCTTTGTTAAAGGAAATAATTCAGTGTCACGACAATAATACGATAGGTCTAGGGAATAAGTCTACTTAGTTATGGTCAATTAAATCAAATCAAAATCATATAGGGAAAATAACCTACCATAAGGTCATGAATTTTTCCACACTATCTTGGCTTTGGAATGGCTCTCTTAGATTTCCCAATCCTTTCCCCCCAAACAAAAGCTAGACTAGTCCTTTAATGTGAGAACCAACACTTTCTTGGGCTTATTTTTCCTAACTAGGATCAAGACAAGGAAATAATGTAAACATAGTTAATATAAGGACTTTATAAGCATATATTATAAGGATACAAATTTTAACCTATATAATACAAGGGTTTCAACCTTTTTACAGAGAAATTTCTCTTTAACTTCATAGACAAGAGTTCTAGGAAAAAGTGGGTGATTGGTATTCTTCATTAACATTTTTTTATTGTTGGAGGAGAACTTGGCCTTATCTGCATGTGAAGTATGGGATTCTAGGCCTAGATTAGATCCCCTGTCAATTTTTTTTGTCAATTTTTCTAGGATTTTAATCTCATTGATGTTGTACATGCTTACTTGTCTCCTACTTGGAGGAATGATAGAACTGGGGATGCAACTGTATCAAAAATATTAGAAATGTTTTTTTTATCTCTATGGTTTAGCAGATCAACTTCCTAGATTTAGATCTTGGACCTTTAAATCAAGGGTATATAATCATGTGCCTCTTTGTTTGGAAATTGATACTGATCAAAAGTCTCAAAACCCCCCCTTTAAATTCAATCATATTTGGCTCGAAGATGAGGAATTTATTTTGTTGGTTAGGGATTGATGGAATTCTATGTATCTTGATCCTTGGGATACTACCAAATATCGGTTGGTAATGAAGTCAAAAATTCTTAAGCATCTTGTTGTTAAGTTGGAATAAGAGAAGAAATATAGGATTAAACAATATCTATGTTTAATTGAGGAAAACATTGATCATATATTCTCTACAAATTCCTTTGGTATTTTAGATAGAGAGGAAAAGGAAGGATTGCTAGATCTATAAGCCATGATGATAAAAGTTTTAAATATCGAGTAGAAATCCTGGAGGTTGAAGACTAGGGTTGTTTGGCTTCAGTAGGGGGACAATAATCCAATTTTTTTTCACAAATATGCAAATCAACGTAGAATTGTAAATTCCATTTTGGATTTGAAGGATAATCAAGGGAATGCATTAAGTTCATAGGTAGATCTGGAGTTTGCAATAGTGAGCCATTTTGTTGATTTTTTTAAGGATTATGGAATTTCTAGTATTTCCTTTGAGATTAAAGTTGTTCAGCACCATCCTAGATTTTTTTTCAGAAGATGAATGATTTCAAGTGGGAAAGGAAGTTTCTATACGAGAAATTGAATCAGATCTAAAGAAATTTGCAATATTAGAAAACATAGGGTCTAATGACTGAACTGTTGATTTTTTCACTGATTTTTTTTATATTGTTGGCATATATTTGTTAGAGGTAGTGGAAGAATCTAGAAGGAAAGGGTATGTTTCAGGATACTTAAATTCTAACTTTATAGCTCTTATTCCTAAGAGCTCTAATCCCAAGTCCAATGATTACGTAAAAGTTTCACTATGCAACCTGGTATATAAAATCATTAATTTGGTTATCTATAACAAGATCAAGCCAAAGATAACAGAGTGTATGTCAAAGGAACAATTTGGATTATGGCCTAACATACAAATACCGGCTACTATTGGGGTTTCTCATGAATTTTTGCATTCAATAAAAACTAAGAAATTGGATGGTCTTATTTTAAAGATGGATCTGGTGAAGGCATATGACAAAGTAGATTGGGTATTTTTAAGGAAGGTTTTTCTTTAGATTGGACTTCCTCTAGAAGTTACAGATTGGATTATGTCTTGAATTACATATGTTAGGTTTGTTGTTCTTGTAAATGGATTTCCTATTGATTTTTTCAAAATATCAAGGGGGATTAGATGGGGTTTCCCATTGTCTCCATTGATTTTTATTTTAGTTATTGAAGGTATTTGTAGACTCATTGGAAAGGCCAAAAAGGAAAAAAAAATCTATTGGTGTTAAGGTTACCTCCATACAATATATTACTCACTTATTGTTTGTGGATCATGTTATTATATCTGGGAGTGGGTCAACTGGGGAATGCATTACCTTTCATGGAATTATTAAGTTATTTTGTAATTCTATTGGATGGAGGTAAGTTTACATAAATCTCGCTTTCTTCAAAATGTTATCCAGGATGATTATACATACACAAATGCATAATGCAATATACAGCGAAAGCAAATACATTTCAACACATTCATCATGTTCATAATAATTTATAAAAAAAAATACATTGTAGAGATTAAACACAAGAAAATACTTATCTTGAGAAGAAGCTTCCCCGCAACTAGCTATGTCACTGCAGCGTTCCACCCAACCATAGGCCAGTGTTCTCATCAATATCTCAGCACCATTGCCACCCCCAAGATGGCATGATTCCCATAAGTAACTAGGGAACAATAGGCTCACACATAGCCAAATACACATCAAGGTCATCCAAGCCACTCTACATATGGTTTTAACAGGATGTTAAGGCAATGGAAAGGTATAATTTCTAAGCTAGTGAGATCAACCACTAAGATATGAACACCTACACAATATCTGGCTTAGTCTCCAAAATACCTACACACCCAACACAAGGAAGTATCCCATTCACTGCTACACAGTCACCCATGCCATACATTCCCTTCTAATGCTCTTCATGGTGTGCATAGAAAGATAACCAACCCCTCTTGATCTCTCTGTGAGGCTCCTATCTTCACTAGGTTTATCAAGACAATTATGAGCCTCTTCCACTCCTAACTAGTTCACACCAACACAAGGATTTACATAAAAACCACATATAAAGGATGGGTATGAACAAAACGTTCCTAGGAGCCAAAAATGAAAATGGTAAAAAGGGGAAAACACCCTAGGATACCAAATATGATTTTAGGAAACGCTCATGGACATTACAGGAGAAAAAATGACCTCAATTCACACCCAAATCGTGAATCTGAATTTAGACAATGCCTATGGGAATTACGGGAGCAAATTCGACCTCTATAAACCCCCAAATCGTGGTTCTCCTCTGCCCATTCACTGAACAATCAAAAAACAAGTTTCCCAACTTGGATAAATTAGGAAAAATGAAGAAGTCATTAGGAAAAAATGCCCAGGAGCTCCAACTACATGAGGAAGAGAAGGACGTGAATGAATAATGGGATGGGAAGCAATTTCAGGGTGATAACTTGTCCAATAAGTCAAAATCACGTTTTTAAAAAATAATGGATTTCCCCAATTCGAATTTGGCTTCCATACTCTTCCATTCCCCATGGATTAACTACCTCAACCAATTTCTAGAAGAAATAAATGATTAGGTGAATAAGAAAAAAAAGGTAGTTGAAAGCTTTATGGGTTCTCCCATTGAAATTTGAATTTACTCTATTGGCTCAAGGGTTTGAATATCCCCCCCCCCCAATTCCTTGTGAAATCATGCCCCCATATCTTTAATGTTTCATTGACATAGCTAGTTGTGGGTATTTTTATTAATTGCATATTTACATGATGTCCAAAATATAATGTGCCTAGCTAGCACTAAAACCATATGCATCAATTTTACTGTTCGATACATAAAATGCTAAATCCATGGTGGGGCCTTGGCCTTGAGCTCCATGCCATGATTTAATAATTTTTTTTACATTTTACATCATTTACAATTTAATTCCATTGGGGTCAAAACCGAGGTGTTACATTCCCCTCCCCCTTACAACAACACTGTCCTCAGTGCTCATGAAAACTAAACAAAATGATATAATGGAACTACCTCAGTGATCTGCAAAATCGAACAAAAATGGATGTGCCAATCACATGGCATCCTTTACCTCCCATGTATCCTCTTCAGGACCATACTGCTCCCATTGCACCTTTACATGTCCTATGGCTCGATTCCAGAGCATTGTGACCTTCCAGTCGAGGATGCGCAATGGATCAATTTGGAAATCTCCCTTGGGTTCCACCTAGATCACATCCCAATCAATCAAATGGTTAGGTTCATGCACATATTTCTTAAGCAAAGAAACATGAAAAAAATTATGATCCCTATTGCTAGTAGGAAATGCAACTTTATATGCAACTGGCCCTATTCTTTCAAGCACTTCAAATGACTGATAGTATCTAGGTGAAAAATTGGCAAAAATTCCAAGCTTCAAGGAACTCTTCCTTGTTCTCACTCTGAGGTAAACATGATCCCTAGCATTGAAATATCTATGCACTCTATGCTTATTAGCATAGCATTTTTGTCTATCCTAGGCTGCTTTCATATTCTTCTTGATCTTTGCAACCTCTTGCTCCATTTCCTTGAGAAGTTATGGACCAAGCACAATCATGTTCACTGGATTATCCCAAGTCACCGGTGTCCTACATGTCTTTCCATACAAAGCTTCATATGGACTCATCCCCAAGGATGCTTGATTTCCATTGTTATATGCAAACTCTGCCAAGTGTAAATAATCTTCCCACTTGGTTGGTTTGTCCATCACATACATGTAAATCATCTCTTCAAGCACTTGATTCACTCTCTCTATATGCCTATCAGTCTTAGGATGGTAGGTAGTGGTGAAGTTCATCTTTGTACCCAAATCTACAAACAACCCCTTCCAAAAATTGGAAGTGAACTTGGCATCTCTGTCAGAGATTATTGCCTTAGGCAATCCATGCAACTGAAAATATCCTTCATGAATATTTTTACAATGTCATCAGTATTATGTATGGACTTAATCAGTATAAAATGTGATTCCTTTGTTATTTTTTCCACCGTAGCCATGATGGAATCATGTTGTCTCCAAGTCATTGGAAATCATGTAATAAAATCCATGAAAATAACTTCCCATTTCTATTCTAGGGATGATAAAGGCTGCAACAAACCTGCTGGGTGTTAATGCTCAATCTTCACTTGCTAACATTTCATGCACCTTGAAATATATTCAGCCATGTCCTTTTTCATTCCTGGCCAAAAATACTGCTTTTTGGTTGTAGCAATTGTCTTCCAATATCTTGGGTGAAGATAATATGGGGCTTGATGGATTTCATCCATAAAAATTCTCCTCAAGTCTACTACATCTGGAATATAAATTCTATTCTTATAGGTAAGAAGTCCATATTCTTCCAATTTATATCTCTCATGCTTCTTTTCAAGGCATTGCTCTACAACTTGTCCTTGACCTAAACATACATTTCATCCTATGCAGTATGATTAACAATATGTTGCCTCAAATTTGGTTGGAAAATACTAAGAGATGCCACATGCATTTCATGCACCTTTCTGTTGAGTGCATCAGCCACTTTATTTTCTTTTCCTTTTATGTGTTTGATTTCAAAATCAAACTCACATAAAAACTCCATCCATCTAGATTTCCTAGCATTTAGAGTTGGTTGATCAAACAAATCTTTCAGATCACAGTGGTTTGTCCTTAACTAAAACTTTCTAACCATTAAGTAATGCCTCCACATATTGAGAGTATGTACTATGGATGCAAGTTCTAGATCATGAGTAGCATAGTTCTTCTTATGATTCTTCATCTTTCTTGACTCATAGAATATCATGTGGTTGTCTTGCATAAGAACTCATCCAAGTCCTTGATTAGATGCATCAGTACACACCACAAAATATTTTTCTAGGTTTGCAATTTTCAATACTGGTGCACTTGTGAGAATATTCTTCAACTATTGGAAGTTGTCTTCACACCTTGGTGTCCATTCAAATTATATTCCCTTCTTTTGCAAAGAAGTGACTGGACGTGCAACCTTGGAGAATCCTTCAATGAATCTCCTGTAGTATCTTGCAAGTCCCATAAAAGATATTACATTTGTTACATTCTTGGAGTAGGCCAAATCATAATGGCCTCAATCTTCTCGGGGTCTACAGATATTCCTTCATCTGAGATAATGTGGCCCAAATAGTGAATCCTATCTTTATAGAAGTCACACTTGCTCAAATTTGCATATAGCTTATGCTCCGTGAGCAATTTGTTAGAATAATCAACCCATAGTATTTACCCACTTAGACATTATTTCATTTATTTTGTCTTATTTACCTAGTCCATGAGTCCCACCATGTGCAAGTTGTCAATTGCCTATCCATAGAGGTCAAACTTGCCATTATTGACTCATGGAGCACTTTGGAAAGCCTTAGGAATCAAATCTGCTTTATTCCTGGCCTCCTAGGCACCCATCTGCTTTTTCTGCTTTATTCCCTGCTTTTTCAGTGTTTTAAGGCACATAGGAAAGCAAGACTAGGTGAGGTGAATCAGCTTTGTTGCCTCTTCCTCCTCCACTCTTTCCTCCATGCAAAAGCATGTATGAGCTGCCATTTGACCACTCTTTAGCTTGCCCATGCACCCTTGCTAATTCGTGGGGTCCTTGATAGATTTGGGATCAGCTTTTTACACCTATGGGGGATTTGCCTATTTTGGGTAAGCCTTCTTTATGCTAGATTTGGATGCTTCCTTATGCATTTGATTTGCTCATGTATTCTATATATTCAGTAGCCTATGTTATTACAGGGTTGGCTATTGTACACTCAGTTAATAAAATTTAGTGTTACAGCTCCATATTCAGTCTCCATTGTTGATAATTTTGCATGATCAATTGTTAATTGTTGTGAGTGTATTCAATCTATTGCAGGCCTAAATTTCTACACAATTGCAATGTCAATATTAGACGTTCTTCATGTTCTTCCTCATTCTTAGAATAAACAAGAATGTCATAAAGGAAAACAAGAACAAACTTGTCTAGATACATGCTAAAACATTATTTATAAGGCACATAAATGTAGCTGGTGCATTTGCGAGACCAAATGGTACCACTAAAAACTCATAATATCCATACCTTGTTATGAAGGTTGTCTTATGAATATCTTCATCCTTGATTCTTACCTTATGGTAACCAAACCCCAAGTCAATCTTGGAAAATACCTTTTCTCCTCTTGTTTGATCAAAGAGGTCATCAATTTGAGGTAAAGGATATTTATTCTCCACAGTGACTTTTTTCAATTGTTTGTAATCAATACAAAACCTGAGTGTACCATCTTTATTTTTCACAAACAGAATTGGTGCTCCCCAAGGAGACACACTCGACCTGATATACATCTTCTTCAACAACTCTTGCAGCTGCATTTTCATCTCTAGCATTTCTGGTGTACTCATCCTGTAGGGTGTCTTAAACACTGGTGCTGCTCCTGGCACAAGTTCACTTGTAAATTCAATGCTCCTCTTTGGAGGAATCCCTGGAATATCATTAGGAAATACATCCTTGAATTCCTGCAACACATGAAAGTCCAACCTAGGATTTTCATTCTCTGTCGCCTCCAAAACATGAACTCCATACACTCTTCAACCCTTCCTACAGAACTTCTTCAGCTGCATTGCTGAAATATGCCTAACAAAAATCACCATTTGGAATGCCTCTTACAACCCTTAATTTTCCTTCTTCATCTATGCACTCAAAAGTCTTGTTGTAACAATCAAGATTTACTCTGTGTGCTTCCAACCAATCCATTCCAATGAGAATATCATAGGAACCAGGTGCTAGAACATTCAAATCTGCATAAGTGACTAACCCATCCATCTCTAATGGGAATTTCTCTACCACTTCACTAAGATTTCTCTTAGTACCAGTGGCTAGCTGAACTAACCATGATTTGTTATTCCTTAACATCTTAAAAGTACAAATCTCAACAACTCTAGGAGTAATATAACTGTGGGTAGATCCAGGGTCAATCAAAATAGAAACATATTACTCAGTAATCTTAATTGCAACCTCAACCATAGTTGACTAATGATATTCTTGGCAGTCCTCTAACGCTGCATAAACCCTAGGGACAGTCCTTTCCACTTGACCCATTTTTTTTGCTTCTTGAATATTGTAAGATGGACTTACATACCCATCCTCAAGTGGACAATTCCTGCGCATGTGGGCTCCTCCACATTTTCAGCATTGGAGTGGTTCCTTGTTTTGTTGTGGATCTCTTGGATTTTTTGCCATCACTCTAGATGTCTTACTCCCAGCTTGTGATGGCTACTTATGCTGATTCCTGAAGTTAGAAGGATTGAAACCTTTCTTCCTTTGGTCAAACTTTTCATTCTTCTTGTCGTTCCATGCCTTATGGTCATCATGTTTTCCTTTAATATGATCATATAAATACTTAGCCTTCCTGATAGCCTCTTCTAGAGTTCTAGGTTCATCAAACTCAATTATGTCTCTGTATGACTGAGGTAGTCCACTCAGAAAACATTGGATTTTCACTTTATCATCCTTGATGTACTTGACATACCTCAACAACTCCAAGAATTTGTTTGCATATTCTTCCATGGTCAGTTGTCCCAATCTCAGCTCATGGAACTCTTTGATATTATCATCATAGCACCTGTCAGAGAGGTAATTCTTCTTGAAATACTTCTTGAACTACTTCCACACGATATTTCTATCATTGATCCTCATTACTTACCTGAGGTGCTCCCACCATATGGATGCTCTTCCACTCAGATTGAAGGTGGCTACCCTTTCCTTCATATTTCCCTAATAGTCTTGGACTTGTAAATATTTCTTCATCCCAAGAAGGAAAGGTTCAACTTCTTGACTAGTCTTTACCTCAGCATTAAAGGTAGGAGGCCTTGCCTTCTTGAATTCATCACGTGAATTGTTCTTGTAACGCCTATTTCTTCTATTCTTGTGAGATGAAGAGCTCAAACCCCAGTGTATCCTTCAGAGTCAGATGATCCAGTAGAAGATATTTTTCTTCTTCTAGTACTTCTCTTACTTCTTTCTGGATTTACTGCCTGATGCCTTCAGTTTATTTTCCTTTGGATGTATGCCAAACTCTGTAGCATGGCTGCATTCAAATGATTTTGCTCCTCCTGAGATTTAATCATTCTTTCATTGTCTTCTCTGTAATTCTACATCTCCACCCTTAGGCTTCTCATGGTGGATTCAAAATCTGGGGGAGTATCTTGATAACTTCTTCCATTATATTTTGTTTCAACATTTCCAACCCGAATGTTCTCACCCATGGAATCTTCCTCATGCTCAAATGGATTCTGTGTATCATCTATGTTGTAGGTTCTCATGGCTAAGCCACAACCCACTCTTCCAATCTACACTATGACTCTTCATTTGGAAAAAATCCTATATTGACAAATTTGTCAAAACATAGACTTTTCTTTTCACAAACAATGATTGTCTCAAGGGGGCAACGGGGGTTAAGGGGGCTTGCCCCCTGTGGATGTAGGGTGGTTCGAGGGAAGAATCCTCGTTTTTTTTTGTAAATATTTTGATTTCGTGGAATCTGGTGCATGAATTCTGCTGCTTCCTTTCACACACCTGGGGGGGGATGTGGAAAAAATATTCAAGCCACTTGGTGTGTCCTTGGGGAAAAGTCTCGAGTCAAGGCTGTCACCTTGTTCTTGACTCCTCCGTTTAGGCTAAACTCCTAATGAATCCAAGGGGGGTAGAAGCTATTAAGTTACTAAGGAAAAATTATTTAGTATGATGATGTTAAACTAAATGAGTTACTTAGGATTTTGAGATTTAACCATAAACAACCATAGATGACAAGATACAAAAATGAGCACACGAAAGCACAATGCTGAGACACAATATATATATATAAAGAAAATAGCCAATGCCTTAGAATGGAGTCATAAAATAATCAATATACTTGCATGTGCTTGGAGTGAATGTTTTGCAATTGCCTCTTGGTACGTTTTAAGTTAATGTGAAATATGAGTTGATTAAAATTAGGCGAGGGGGGGACTCCAGATATACCCGAGAGTACTTGGAGTATGTCCAAAACTAAACCTTCACGGCTACCCGCACAGAATATGTGGGCTGAATGGAGTCTCTGAGACTGTTGTTCATAATGCACCCAAATTTGTAACAGATATCGGTGCCTCGAGGTCACTTTTCAGGAGTTCCCGCTTCCTTTGGGTATTTTGCCACCGCTTACGGTTTGATCAAGGCGTTGTATTTTCGCCTGATGGTGGTTGATTGGGGAAGGTGAAGACTAATTAAACTAGTCACTTACGTTGATTTTGATGCAGCTTAACTGATTGGATGAACCACAACCAAATGCAAAGCATACACTCCGTAGTCTTGTCAATTTTAGTGAGTTTTAAAGGGTGTGTTTTCTTAGAAAGAAAAACCCTTCGGGAACCTCTTGTGGTCCAAGTGGACCTCAATCAGGAAATCAAGGAAGGGGTTTATTTTAGAACAATTACTTATAGCAAATCAAAGATAAGAAGCAAACATAAACAAATCACAAGTTTTCTAATTATTCCTACCACACATCTCTTTCCCCTTGCGGGTCAATCGGGGAGTCGTGGGGTAAGTATTAGAGTTACTTTGATAATGTAATATGGAATATATGATAAATCAATCAAATCATATTATTCTGCATGAATGAAACTAATCTAAAGCGAAAATAATTAAGACAATGCGAAAAATGACAAAAAAAGGCGCGAATCTCCCCAGGGGGGATGGGGAATGGGCTCGAAAGAGCCTATTCGGAGAAATTTTTTATTATTTGCTATTAAAATATCATTAAAATTATTTGAATCCTCTTGGTTCTTATACAGGATGAAACCAAGGCTTTACAAATTTTCCAAAGTTTTAAAATTATGGTCAAAAGGGAGACCCCTGGGGGGATTTGAAAGATCCCAAAGCCACTTTCGAACAGAAACTTATCTTCTTTCTATTATTCCTGATAAAATATAGTGAGCATGTTAGAATGAAATATTCCCAAAATCACTTTGTAATTACCTTTGGGTTAGCCTACTTTAAACCAAACAAAACTAAGTTAAAACTAGCTAAAACGGTGAAAAAGGAACCAAGGAAAGCAAGCTTTCCTTGGGATATTGGATTGCTGTTTGGATAGCCAATGAAATATGCACTGATTGATGGATTTAATATTTTTAAAACAGAAACAAAAACCTAAAGCATGAAACCTACGGATTCTCTTTAAATTGCCATGCAAAACGAACGATTTCCATAAACTAGATCTAGAATGCTTTATGAAACTTTTTTAAGAATGAGATCTAGTCTATGAGCCTTGAAACAACAGATCTATGTAATTTTTACTTTAATATAATATATCCAAATGATATCAGAGCTTTCAAACATAATAACCAGGTAAGAAAATTGATTTTTTTGAAGGAGGAAGAGAGAGAAAGAGTGCTGGAAGCTTGGGAATGTTGGGATTTGGAGTCTACTTTGGTGGAACACTGAGGGACTACGTCCTCCAGAAGATATTGAAGATGAGGAAGATTCAAACTATCTCAACCCCTTCTACAAGTGAGATCACCTGTAACTTAGAAATCCTTGCACAACAGATGGTTAAAACATAGGTGTTGCTGGAAAAGATAATTGGAAAGCATGCAATTAAACTTAAAATACACGCAAATCCAATAGATTTGAAACAAGCAAATAGTAAGAGCATAAATAAAACTAGAATAAACTTTTACCCTAACAGGAGGGAGCTCTCTCCTTCAAGTCCAACAATTAACCAGCAAAAGCAAACATAAATAACACAGATTATACCTCATAAGCATTTGACAATCACCATCCACACATGAAGAGCATTACACCATAGATCTTGCCTCCAAAGCTTCTTTATTCCATAATAGTAAACAATAACAACAGTATAGCGAGCATGTTAGAATGAAATATGCCCAAAAAGAACTTTGGAAGTACTTTTGGGTCAGCCTACTTTAAACCAAACAAAACTAAGTTAAAACTAGCTAAAACAATGAAAAAGGAACCAAGGAAAGTGAGCTTTCCTTGGGATCTTGGCTTGCTGTTTGGGAAGACAATGAAATATGCACTAATTTCTGGATTTAATCTTTTTAAAACAGAAATAGAAATCTAAATTATGCAACCTACGGATTCTCTTTAAATTTCCATGCAAAACGGACAATTTCCCTAAACTAGATCTAGAATGCTTTATGAAACTTTTTTAAGAATGATATCTAGTCCATGAGCCTTGAAACAAAATATCTATGTAAGTTTTACTTTAATATAACAGATCCAAATGATGTCAAAGCTTTCAAACACAGTAACTAGGTAAGAAAATTGATTTTTTTGAAGGAGGAAGAGAGAGAAAGAGTACTGGAAGCCTGGGAATGTTGGGCTTTGGAGTCTGCTTTAGTGGAACAATGAGGGAATATGTCCTCCAGAAGAACTTGAAGATGAGGAAGATGTAAACCAGCTCAACCCCTTCTACAAGTGAGATCACTTGAAACTTAGAAATCTTTGTACAAACAGATGGTTAAAACATAGGTGCTGCTAGAAAAGATAATTGGAAAGCATGCAATTAAACATAAATACATGCAAATCCAATAGATCTGAAACAAGAAAATAGTAAGAGCATAAATCAAACTAGAATAAACTCTTACCCTAATAGGAGGGAGCTCTCTCCTTCAAGGCCAACAATTAACCAACAAAAGCAAAGATAAATAACACAGATTATACCTCATAAGCATTTAATAATCACCATCCACACATGAAGAGAATTACACCATAGATCTTGCCTCCAAATCTTCTTTATTCCATAATAGTAAACAATAACAACAATACAATAGCAACAACACCTCAATCCCAGTTCTAACTACCTTGGAAGAGGTAATATGTGCTTAATTTATAGCAAAAATAGGAGATCTAGCCCAGGGGGCGCAAATCCCAAGGAGAGAGAGACTATAGCTGCATGTGGAGTGAATCTGGGCTTAATTTGTGTCTAACTAAGCCTGTTATGAGTCTCATTGAGTGCAACTATCAATCGGAGAACTGATCTATCTGACACCTCAACCTGCTAACTGAAGCATCCATCAAAACTCAACCAGAGAGGCCCACACGTGTGGAGGAGAGAGGGAGGGTGCAATTCCCAAGATTGCATGCATAAATGTGCTCCCAGATCAGCCCATATCACCTCCTTTAGTCAACGAATTGTTAGATCCAGTCAATCCCAAGCCGATGAGACTGATTTCAGTCAAATCGGAGCAAATCCCAATGATTTAGGATTTGGGGTTTTCTCCATTATTTAATTAATTTATCAATTAAATAATCAATATTTGATTTTTAGGGATTTTTGACCTAAGTGATGGACAAGTCACTCAAAACTTAGAAAAAGTGGGTCTATGGGTTTACATGGTGCTCTTAGCTTGAAAATGAGCACCCCCATGACTGAAACTGATTATTTGGCCCACTTTTATTACAAAACCAATTTTTCCAATTAGACTATTAAAAAATGGCCTAAGTTTTGTGGATAAATTAAAATTTTAAAAACTTAAAAAATTAAAAAAATTAAAAAAATTAAAACCCTAGGGGGACTTAGACATGTTCATATGACTCGACCATAATGCCTAGCATGTTTATACATTGACACATAGACTCTAATAACCTCAATAGGCCTAAACGCCAAGCCGACCACCCGAACTTTGGAGGTATTGAGTGAAAAACTTAGAAATTATCAGTCATTTATTCAACAACCAATAATAACCAAGGGAAAAACACCCTGGGCTAATCGGATTGACAAATAAATTCTAAGAGACTGAGTCTTTTATAGACACTATCATGCTAGAACATTTTATTACAACTCCCCTATGGGGTATGAACATGTGATATAGTACAACAATCACTTCCCAGAAGCAATTCTGAAGGTCTTCTGAAGTTCAAACAAATCATCTTTGTCTGGTTGACCAAGATCACTTGATAAAAACCACTAAGTACAACTTAGGTGGTAACAAGTTCAACCCCATTTTTCAACTTTCTAGCACCTGCAAATCCCGTTGAAAAACTGTTGAATTTCCCTATTTCGGTGAATTTTCTGTTTTTCTTCCGATCGGGGAAAATCAGGTTTTTCTTTTGACATGTCGACGCAACTCACCTTCTCCTTCCGGCGTGTTGATAAAACTCATCGAGTTTGTCCGATGCATATCGACAAAACTCGCCCTTTTCTTCCGATTGGAAAAATTTCACTTTTGATTCCGACGCATCGACAAAACTCATTATTTCCTTCCGACGTATCATCCAAAATCGTCGTTTTCATCCGGTGTATTAGCAAAACTTCTCTTTTTTTTCGACAGGAAAAAATTTCAACACTTAGAAAAAATTTTGAAATTTTTTCTTCTTTCTTTCATCGGCAAAATTCATCGGGTTTTCCTGATACACATCGATGAAACTCACCGAGTTCACCTGACATGCATCGACGATACTCATCTTTTCTTGCCGACATGGAAAATTTCCAACACTTAGAAAAAAATTTGGAAAAATTTCTTCTTTCTTTCTTTCTTTATCGGTGAAACTCATTGAGTTCGCCCGACATGCATCGGTGAAACTCATTAAGTTCATCCGACATGTCCATACTTAGAAAAATTTGGAATTTTTTTTCTATCTTTTCTCCGTCATCGACGAAAATCGCCAAGTTCTTCCAACATGTGTCAGCGAAACTCATCCAAATCAGTCGACATATCAGCAAAACTCACCGAGTTTTGCCGATATGCATTTTTTCAACACTTAGAAAGATTTTGAAATTTTTTCTTTCTCTTCCTTCTTTGTCAGCTCAACTTAGTGTTTCATGCTGACACGGTCATTGCGATCTTCGTCTGCTCAACTAAGAAAACTCAGCCGACACAAAAACTTCAAAAATACTTAGAAAAATTTTGAATTATTTTTTGTTTTTCTTCTTTTTTCTGCTAACCACAGAGGGTGACATAACCTCTATCAACTGTTCATCTTGGCCCATTTAGGCCCAATGTTGCAACCAATGATCTGGTACCACACTATCATGTGCCCTCTCCTCTAACCTCTAAGAGAGGATGTGACTACACTGCTGCTACTGTCAAAACGGGCAATCTATCCCCATGAACATAACATAAAATGCATTTAACATAAAATTATACATACACACATGCATAATGCAATTTACAGCGGAAGCAAATACATTTCAACACATTCATCATGTTCATAATAATTTATAAAACAAATACATTGCAGAGATTAAACACAAGAAAATACTTATCTTGAGAAGAAGCTTCCCCACAACTAGCTATGTCATTGCAACACTCCACCCAACCATAGGCTAGTGTGCTCATCAATCTTTCAGCATCACTGCCACCCCTGAGATGGGCATGATTTCCACAAGGAACTAGGGAACAACAAGCTCACGCATAGCCAAATACACATCAAAGTCAGCTAAGCCACTCTACAGATGGGTTTATCAGGATGCTAAGGCAACATAAAGATAGAATTGCTAAGCTATTGAGCTCAACCACTGAGCTATGGACACCTACATCAGATTTGGCTTGGTCTCCACAATACCTACACACCCAACACAAGGAAGTATCCCTTTCCCTGCTACACAATCCCTCAGGCCCTACCTTCCTTTCCAGTCTTGTTCAGGGTGTGCATAGAAAGATAACCAGGCCCTCTTGATCAGTTTGTGAGGTTCCTATCTTCACTAGGTTTATCAAGCCGATTCTGGGCCTCCACCACTCCTAACCAGTTTAGACCAACACAAGGATTTACAGAACAACCACATACAAAGGCTGTGTATGAACAAAATGTTTCTGGGAGCCAAAAACGAAAATGGTAAAAAGGGGAAAACACCCTAGGATGGAAAATCCGATTTTAGGAAACACTCATGGACATTATAGGAGCAAAAACAACTTCCATTCACACCCAAATCATGAATATGAATTCAGAAAATGCCTATGGGAATTATGGGAGCGAATTCAGCCTCTATAAACCTCCAAATCGTGGTTCTCCTCTGCCCATTCACTAAATAATCCAAAAATGGGTTTCCCAACTTGGAGAAATTAGGAAAAATGCAGAAGACGTGAGGGAAAAACACCCAGGAGCTCCAACTACGTGAGGAAGAGAAGGACGTGAATGAATAATGGGATGGGAAACAATTTCTAGGTGATAACTTTCCCAATAAGTCAAAATCACATTTAAAAGAAATTATAGCTTTCCCCAATTTGAATTTGGCTATCATACTCTTCCGTTCCCCGTGCATTAACTACCTCAAGCAGTTTTTGGAAGAAATAAATGATTGGGTGAATAAGACAAAAAAGGTGGTTGACATCTTTTTGGGTTCTCCCATTGACATTTGGATTTACTCTATTGGGTCAAGGGTTTGAATACCCCCCCCCCCCCCCCCCCCCCCCCT
>LPNX010708294.1:335631-429091 GCA_001517045.1 Pseudotsuga menziesii
TTTACATGATGTCCAAAATATAATGTGCTTTGCTAGCACTAAACCCATATGCATCGATTTCACTGGCCGATACACAAAACACTAAATCCATGGTGGGGCCTTGGCCTTGAGCTCCACACCATGATTTAATAACGCTATTTACATCATTTACAATTTAATGCAATTGGGGTCAAAACCGGGGTGTTGCATTATTTGCACTTTAGTGGCTATTAAAGTTTGCATTTGACAAAGGATATATGTCCCTACAGGCATTTGGTGACTCAAAGGTCATTGTTTATTGGGTTGTAGGTAAAGCTTCTTTGTAGGTAGCTATATTGGATAAGTGGTGCTACAAAATTCAATAGCTTCTTGATACAATCACAAATGTTTTCTTTAATCATAGTTTCAGGAAACTCATGCCATTAAGAGATAGCTTATCACAAATGGTTATGGGATCAATTGAAGGTTTCTTATATTTTGAAGAGTTCAAAGATTTTTCTGCGTAGGATCATACTATATTTACTAGGAAAAGTCTTAGATCTATTTTGTTTTGTTTCTTTTTTTTGTCTTGTACTAGAAGAGTGTATAATTGAATTCTTGGTCTATAAATATGAATATAAGTTTGTATCACTTACCTCGTAAAGCATCTTTTTGTTTTGCTTTGTACTCGATGTTACAAAAGTTTGTTACAAAAGTTTAAGAAAATAAATGTGATAAGATTGTAAATAACATTATAATTCTATTCCATTTTGAATATCAAATTATAGGTTTTTTCTCTTGAAAAGAAAATTAAATTAATTAAAAATTAAAAATAAATTTTATTTAGAAACTATTTTTATTCTAATTCTGGCCTTTAAAAATAAATTGTATTTCACAAGCTAATTAAATGTATTCATTTCAAATATATATTACCTTGATTTATGGCATGAAACATTGTATTATTTATCAGTACTCTAAAATGTTGCTTTAAAAAATAATAATTTATAACTATTATATTAAAGAACCTAAATGTTCTTAGGTAATTCTTTTAATAACAATTAATAACTACATTTCGTATTTCTAAATTATAAATTAGAAACTAAAAGAAATTGTATATATACAACATGGTCATAGCTAATATTCACTATTTGACTTTTGAATTATATTTACCATAAAATCTGACGGATTTTCCTGATATAAACTTTTTTATATGATTAATTTAAAATTCGCATATAAATTTACACTTATTAAACACCCGTATTCTTGAATCGAATCAGATAGTTTAAACGGTGTTTATGAGAGGTCTACAGGGAGCACTCGGCGTTAGATTTGTTTGATTGGGCTCACAAAGCAACGTAAACTTATATGTATGTTTATTTCCTCTCTTCTCGTTTTCGTTTTTTAAATTTACCCTGACCTTTCATATATGCTTATAGTTGCAGCTAATTATCTACTTTACAATTTCCTTTAGCAGGCTTGCGCTTTGAAACTTCAAAGAATTCAGGGCTTTTACTGAAATGGGGCTCGGAGCTGTAGATTTTGTATCAAATGTTCTTACACCAGATATTGAACCCCAACAGAACTGCGTGCTACATGCTCGAAGCATTAAAACCAATATGCCAACGATTGTACGAAAGAGAGAATTATCTGTGAATGGTATATGGGCTGAGTCTGTTCTGCATATATTGTTAGATGCACTGTGCGCCCAGCACCAGGCATTAGAGGCTGCTTATTCTGAGCTTGAAATGGAGAGAAACGCTGCGGCCGATTCAATTGATGATACCTTGCTCATGATTTCTCGCCTACAGGAAGAAAAATTCAAGTTGGAAATGCAACACACCCATTACAGAAGGGAGGCTGAGGTGAAATTGGCATATGTACATGAGACATATAATTATTATGAGGATCTACTTTTCCAAAAAAACAATGAGATTCACGGCCTACAGTGGCAGCTTGAAGACTACAAACGCAGGTCTTTGACTTATGGTATCTCTGGCTCTGAGATTGATGAGTCTGGGTTGCCTGCAACGCGTTCTGCAGATGTAGATTCCCGGACTAACGTGGCTCCATGTACTGAGGGTTGCATAGAAAACTCGGCTGCATCATTGGATACAGAAAGGATTGATAGCCAGGATTCTGCTGGTTTTACAGCCCAAAATGGGGGTAAATATGAAAAAAAATGGTCCAAGTGTAATAGCTCTATAGGTTCTAGTCATGGCGAAGGGTCTGCCACAGTGGGATTCTCCAATTATGTAGACCCAAATCTTGTGGTTAATGGTGGAGATGGCCATGCTAAATCCGAATTTAGCCCTGGCAAAGCATGTGAAGGGCCTGCAATTTCGTCTGAGGCTTATAGCCACCCTGGTTGGAGTCAGCTGTGCGAAGCAATAGAAGCATTACAGAAGAGGCTGAATCTGTTGCCAGAGAAGGAAATGAACTCTGATTCTGAGAATGAACTTAGATCCTGTGGCAAGAAGCTACAAAGTGCATTGAAAGCTTATATCTATAGCTTGAGGCAGGGTTCAATTGCTCGTCAGTCTGCATTTTTTAAACCGCTGGAGGCAGAAGAAGATGAAAGTGATGGATTTCTAGAAGTGCATGTGGATACAGAACAGATTAGAGGTTTGCCTCAGAAAATTGACCCATTATCAAAGAGATGCGAGGAAAATGAATTGAACAGTGTATCTATGGGAAAGAATGGCAGTTTAGAGCCTTACAGGATAATGGCTCATCCAGTAGATCCTGTGATTATGAAGATATATACTGACCCATTATCACATAGAGATGAGCAAGATAGTGTCTGTATTGGAGAAAATGGCAGTTTGAAAACTTATAAGATAATGCCTCATCTAGTGAAACCTGTGATTCCAACAAAAAATGCATTGGAGGACAACAGCTACTCCATAAAAGTTGCCATTGACTCCTTCAATGTCAAATCTTTTAAAGAGTATGCTCAGAACTTTCATAAATGTGAAGAAGCTGCCAAGGGAAAAAAGATTCTGAGAATGCCAAGTCTGCTAGCAAAAGGTCCTCTGACAGTGGCTTCACACACAAAGGTATGCTCATTAGTTGTTTTTCGTATGTTCAAATGTGAGTGGAGAAAATTGGTAAAAGGCATATCTTGCTGGGAATCAGATTTTAGGCCTTTCAGAAACATGAATGATGATCTTGTGTTTATAAACCTCCAAGGATGGCTTATGGTAGTTATGGTGTATTGCAAAGTGTTACCACAGTGGCATATCACTAAGTTGGATTTCTTTCCACATTAATAATTTACTTAACTGTGCTCTGTGTGTTTTGCAGTGTTTGCTTTCAGGCTTATTTGTTGGAGTGCAGGGCATGTTATCTTTCAGAGGATATAAACGTGGTTTGCATAGAAGGTAACTTGTGCATGCCAACCTGGGTCCTTGGGCTTTTGTATCTTTTGTTTACTGACCAGTTCTTGGCTGTTTAACATTGTTACTGTAGGAACTATCATCTAACTCGATGCAAAAATGCGGGCCTGTCTAATCTTTTGGAGGATGAAGATCAATCAGAAAACCTGTAAAACTGAAAAGTGAGTATTCTCCATTTTTCGTTTTTCGTTTTGAGGTATACAGTGGCACTGTATTCATTAGATTTCTGATGTATTCATTGGTACTGTTTCATTAGTTTTGTAATGTATTCATTGGTACTGTTTCTTGTGGATCTGAATTAATGAATTGCATGACCAGCTCTCGTCCAGGAGAACTTCAGTGCTGTGTCCATACATATATATAGTGGTTGAATATCTTATTTTCTATAACCAGGAAGAGGATATTTTCTTTATAGAGGTGAAGATAAACGTCTAAGGCAATTCGCTGCTAGTTAGAGGTGGTAGAATAATGAGCCCAACACTTCAGATTGGAGCAACCTGCAGAAATATGCATCAAAGGCAATCTTCCAGTTGTCAATCTTCAACCAGCCAAACCAGAGATAGAGTATATACTGAAGCAGTTAATCCAAGAGATGGAAATGCAGAGAAAGAGAAATTGTGCATCTCTTTTACTGACTTCATTCTTTGTCCTTAATGACTTTGAGTTCTTTGTCCTTAATGGCTTTGAATCTTGAAGCAGTATAGCTTTACTGCCATTGTGTAAAGTTGTAAACTTGTTAGACTGTTAATAAAATTCTATCTTCTTATCTTAATTTTAGTTGTTGTTGTTGTTACATATAAAATAGATAAGTGAAGTTACTAGAAATCCACATAAAAGTCGTGAAGCTATTAGAAATCCACATAAATGTTTAAGAAATTAAAATTAGGGTAACTTTGTCTTAAATTTATGTTTATCAATTTTTTTTAAATCTAATTTTTTTTTTCATATATAGAATTTAAAAATAAAAAATTTTGCATTTTCAAAAATTTAATCATTTTGATGTTTAATAAGTTTTATTAAAAACAAATCTATAATGATTATATATTTTCACACTTTCAAAGTGATTCCATAAACCATAAGAAAATTAAATCCACACATTATATTTATAAGTTTTTAACTAATAGCTATAAAGCAATCTCTAACCGCCAATATGCCCTGTATATAAGAAGTATACCTTGCAAACATATGACTTGCAAACTCAACTTACAAAGTGTATAGAGGACCAAGAGTATCATTGGCACATGATATTTCATACCCTATGGTGCACCTCAAAAGGAGGATGGCATAACAAAAGATAAAGTGCATTTCGGTGTGCTAATGGTTTCATATACATGTATCATAAATATTTGTGAACCTTGGTTTCATATACATGTATCATAAATATGTGTGAACCTTGTGGTTTCTTACACACATTTATTTCACTGGGACGTTGCTTTTAAATATGGGTATATTTTGGAATAATGAAGCTACAGTTAACATAGATTTTTTTAAATCATGAACTTTGTTGATAGTTATTAAATAATTATAAATAAAATAATTTCATAAATTAAGATTGAAAACCTAAGTTTGTGTAGATTTTCAATAATCAAGGTCATCAAACCAATCAAAATTTCAATAAAAGTAACTAATAGAGGAGTTCTTTATAATGGTAATGAATCCTAAATTGAATGTACCTAGATATATTAAAGTAACATTTTTATTGCTTCCGAGTGACTTTCATGGGGCATTTGCAAATACTAGGAAAAAATATCAACAAGAAATGAGATATCATGACAGATATGAGTCAAGTGCAAAAGACTACCAACTAACTAATTGTAGAAGGTGGCATCTACTTTGAGCATAGTGTAGATGGCAATAAACTTGACTTCAAAATAGAAGAGAGATGGGGTTGGTTTACAATTTTCCATGTGAAAATGATGATGAAAGTCATAAGAATACTTAGACTAATCAAGAAAAATTCTTTATTTGGTTTACAAGACTTAGAGGCCACAAAAACAATGAAATGGTCATGAGTCAATCATTTCAAATTTCTTCTTGAGGTTGGATTTCACATGGGTTAAAATTTTAGGGTTACTACTAGAAAGAATAAGGTCATCAATGTAAAGACCAAGGATTATGAGATGGTTTCCTACTTTCTTGGTATAAACATTGGGGTCAAAATGACATCTAAGGAACTAATGTAAAGAAGAAATCTCCCCATTTTTTCATACCAAGCCTGATGATCTTGCTTAAAATGATATATAGATACTTTTTAAGGCAACAAACAAGATTGGAGTCATTTTAAACATAGACAAGATGTTGATCATTCTTTTCTTAGAAATCCCCATACAAGAAGGTAGATTTCTCATCCAATACTGGAAAGATCTCCCATTTATTTGAAGTTGAAAGGGAGAGAACAAGGTGGATGGAGTTCATTTTGGTGACAAGGAAAAAGGTTTCAATGTAGTTAATTCCTTCAACTTGAGAAAATCCTTTGACAACTAACATTTCATTAATTCTTTCAATACTTCCATCTCATGTATACTTAGTTCCACACATACCTTTACATCTAATAACTTACCTTCCTTTCGAAAGAGGTACAAAATACGATGTATTTCTCATCATTAAGGACCAATATTTTATTCATTCTTTGTTGTTCCCCAATATAGATGGCTAGAGACTTCTGCAAATGTTTTGGTTCATAAGACCTTAAAAATCAATCCCAACGAAAAGAAGCATGTTGAACTGTGAACCTATTCGATACTGGTCTTTAGGATCATTTACAAGATCACTAGTTGCTTCACCTGTTATACAAACCCATCTAGGAAGTTGTGGTGTTGGTGTAGGCTCATGTTCAATGGACCGAACTAGAGGAAAGTGAGTAGGTCAAGTTGGATTTTAATCCTCACTATCATCATTTAAAGAAGAAACCAAAGGATCACTAGCATAGAAATTCACAATAGAAGATGGCACTGTTATCGAAGATGCTCACAAGTCAAAAATGGAAGAAACATTGAATTAGCCCATACACCAAGACATTTTCATCAAATTTAACATATATCCTTATAATAATTTCATTGGAATGAGGTTCAAGAATTCTATAGCCTTTTACATCTTTAAAATATCCAACAAAAATGCTCTTCTCACACTTAGGTTGTAATGCTTTTAGTTTTTCATTAGGAATTTGAATTCAAGATTCACTACCAAACACATGAAAGTGGATTACATATAGTTTAATTTTACTCCATGATTTTCTAGTGTTATTTATATTAAAGTTGTGGTGGGAGTGTGTTTAACTATATAATTGGCACAATTAATATCTTCCACCTAAAAATGAGAACTTAATCCTTTAAATTAGAAGTACAATTTTCCTTTTCCTTTATCACGTGATTATTTCTCTCAACAACACCATTATGTTATGGGGTTTATGAAACAATATGTTGCATTTGAATACCCTATGTAGTGCAATTTTGTTGTTTGAATATTCTCCTCCATTAATTGTTTCTAACTTTTGTATTTGGTGTCCATATTCTTTTTCTACAAGGTCCAGAAAAGAAGGACGAGACTTGTTCCGAAGAACAAGTGATGACAGTTCAGTTAGAAGATTCAATCCAATAAACATACATGAAGATGAGCCTGAAGCTCCTAGGGTCAAAGACACTGTGACAAAAGAAAGAGCTTCAAAATAATATAAGAATCATGATATGACCTAAAGAGAGCAGTAGACCCACCTAGAGAAGTGAAGACCATCTTGGAAACGAGAGATAACTCAAAATGAAGAGAAGTATGACGAGACTTATAATGAAAGTAAGAGGCCTCATATACACTCTAGTTATGTGGCAATGTTGAGTGACATCATTGATGCATATCCTTCCAACTATGAAGAAGTATCCAGGGAGAAATGGAACAAGACTATGATCAAAGAATACCAGTTGATCATGCGGAATGATGTCTAGGATGCGGCTCTAAGACCTGAAGGGAAGTACATAGTGTATTCCATGTGGATCTACAAGATCAATTATGCAGCATATGGAATCATCAAGGGATACAAAACAAGGTTTGCGGTTTCTCTTAGAAAGAGGGAGTAGGCTATGGCATGACATACTCCATTGGCCAGACACACTTATCGAGTAAAGTAGAAGCGTATATCGAGCACAAAACCACATATGCACAATTTCTTTTTGTACAAGCGTAGAGGGAACCCATGGATAAGTATTGAAATATTGTAATTTCAAAGGATATTCTAAATGTATTTTACTGATGTACTCCAATGGAGATGTTCTATTCCTCCGCCGGGATGTTATTATTGTAATTGGTCATCATAGAGTCATGAGGTAAATCCTCCATTGTAGTTGGGTCAATAGCACCCTAATGAATATAATAAAATATTATTTTGTGATTTCCTAGGTGAATTCGACTCAGATAGTTTAGTGGGGCCAACTTGATTAAGGTAAAAGTTAGTTGACAAAAAGAGTATAAATAGAGGAGTTGTGCTTCTCATTTGAAAACAGACTCACTCCCTTGTGTAGTGCATAAGAGAGAGAGAAAGAGAGAGATATTAGCAAGGATGAGAATACCTATTTTCGGGTTTTATCTTATACATCTTATACAAAGGAAGTTTTGTTGGGTTTTATTCCCCTTGAGGGTTTCCCATGATAACTATTGTGTCTATATTGTGATTGTGTTTCTTTTAGTGATTCTTCATATGATACTATTGTGAATTTGTATTAAACACTAATGATATCTAGATAAGCATATGAAATCTTAACATGGTATCAGAGCTAGCCTGAATAAAACAATTTTCAGAAGGTGAAACTCTTTCTCGTCTCCCTCTAGAAGAAATTAGGGTTTCTGCAAAGTTTAGAATTTTGAAGATATTATTGCATAGAAAGTTTCCTAGAGTGCATCTATTGAGCCCTGAATCAAATTTTTTGGGTGGTTGAATCTCTCGGAAATCCAAACCCTAGTTTGGCCTTGAACCAAAAAACTGCAAAAAACCAGAACTAGAAGTTCTGCAGAAATTACAACCTAAGAAGTAAGTTTTGAAGGGTGAAGATTTGGGATATCCAGAAACCAAGTGGACCAAGAAAATTGCCTCAATCAAGAGCATCTCCTAGTAAGGTCATCTTTTCATTTTGAGAAATTTCAATTTTTAGTGACCTCCTGGATAGGATGGCCCCAAGCACTAAGCTTGAGGACAAACTGGAAGGCATAGAAAACTTCCTAGCATGGAAGTATAGGATTGGTCTCATTCTTAGAGAGAATGATATTGATAAGTACATCAAGGATGAAGTTGCAGAACCAAAAGAAGATGAAGCTAAGGAGAAGCACGAAAAAGACCTAATCAAGGAAATGATGATTATTGTTGATTCTATCAAAGATCACTTGATCCCTCACGTATCATCTAAGAAGACACCAAAGAAAATGTACGATGCACTTCCCAGAATGTATCAGTGAAAGAACATCAACATGAAGATGAATTTGAGAGCTCAACTAAAGGGCACCAAGATGAGTAAAGGAGAATCAATTCAAGATTACATCACAAGGGTATCTTGGTCCAGGGAACAATTGAGTTCCATTGGAGACCCTCTTGATGAAGATGAATTAGTTATGACTACTCTCAATGGTCCCACTAGACCTTGGGATTCATTCATATAGACTCCGTGTTCCATAAAATAAAGTATGAAGTTTGACATCGTATGGGAATATTGCATCCAAGAAGAAGCTAGAGTAGCTAACAGAGAAGCTCTACTTAGAGAAGTTGATTGAGTTGTAGCCATCCATACTAAAAGAAGAAAATAATCAAAATTCAAGAAGGATATTCATAAACATCCAAAGAAGTTTCAAAAGAAAAGAGAAAACATTTAGAAGAAAGATTACTCAAAGTCTCAATGCTATAATTGTCATAATATAGGACACCTTGTCAAAGAGTGTCCATCAAACAAGAACAACAAAAAAAGACATTATGCTCATCTTGCTGAAGATGAGGATGAGGAAGAAGAAATATCTCAAAATAGACTAACAAAAGAAGATGTAGAAGAATATGTACTATTCTCTGCACTCTCTGGGTCTGTAACACCTAGAGAAGATACATGGCTTATTGATAGTGGTGATTCAAAGCACATGAAAGGGAAGAAGCAAACTTTGTCATGACTTGAAGAAAAGAGCTATCCTTAGAAAGCATCATTAGGAGATTCCTACCAATATCGCCTCAAAGGTATTGGTGAATCAAGCTACAAACATGACTCTGGAACTTCCATGAATATGAAGGAAGTACTATATGTAACAAGTTTGAAAAGGAACCTACTTTCCATATCAACACTAGATAAGAAAGGATATAGAGTTTCTTTTTTAGATGGACAAGTACTCATGTGGTCCAAAGGAAAGACACTTGAAGATGTTGTGGTCATTGGTGAAGAAGAAGGAGCATTGTACAAACTCAAAGGACATCTAGAGACAACTCTTCTCCATGAGACTACTAGCTCAAGTGAACTATGGAATAGGAGGCTTTCTCACATCAACTACAAATAACTACCCTTTGTGAGAAAGGTGGTAACAAGGTTACCAGATCTAAATATTGATCATGAAGGAACTTGCAAAGGATGTGCAAGAGGAAAGAACATCAAGAATTCCTTTCCAAAAAGTGAAACAAAGACTAACGGTACATTGGAATTAATTCATTCAGATGTATGCGGTCCTATGCCCTCCACAGCTTTAAGTGGATATGAATACTATGTCACATTTATTGATGATTATTCAAGAAAGACATGGATATACTTCTTGAATACCAAGAGTGAAGTGTTCTGGAAATTCAAGTAATCCAAAGCCTTAATAGAGAACCATTTAGAAAGAGGAATCAAAACACTGAGATCGAATAATGGTGGAGAATATACTTCAAAAGAATTTGAATCATTATGTATGGAAGCTGGAATCAAGAGGGAACTAACCAATCCCTACAATCCTCAATAGAATGGTGTTGTAGAAAGAAAGAATAGAACCATTATGGAAGTAGTGAAAACAATGATTCATGACCAAAACCTCCCCATGCACCTGTGGGCTAAAGAAGCAAGAATAGTTGTGTATGTGCAGAATAGATTATCTCATGGTGCTCTTGGATTCAAGACTCCCAAAGAAATGTATACAAGAAAGAAAACTAAAGTGAGCCATCTCAAGATATTTGGATGTCCATTGTATGTACATATTCTAAAAGAGAAGAGAACCAAGTTGGATCCTTTTGGAAAGAAGGGAATATTTGTTGGATACTGTGAAGTCTCCAAATCCTTCAGGATATACATTTTAGGATTTCATCATATAGATATTAGTAGGGATGTGAAATTTTATGAAGAGACACCTCTTAATAAATCTTGAAGGTGTCAGCTTGAAGAAGTACATGAAGAGGATGTACCTCCCAGAAAGGTAGAAGTTGAACCCTCTCCTAAAATAGTAGCATATGAAAATCATTATATGATAGAACCTCAGGAACCCCCTACTATGGATATATCTCGAAAGATAAAAACTGCTTGGGTAAGAGAAATCATACAAGAAGCAGAGACGTATGGAGCTACATAATGATCCACAAGAATAAGCAAGAGATCAAATCCATTCTCCAGTTATGTAGCTTTGATGTGTGACCTTGTATATCAAGAACCCACCATATACGAGGAGGTTGCACAAAAGAAAGAATGGGTTGAAGCAATGACGGTATAATACTAGTCAATAATGAAGAATGATGTTTGGGATATAGTACCCAAACCAGAAAAAAAGAGTTGTATCTTCAAAATGGATCTACAAGATAAAATATGCAGCTGATGGAAGTATTGAAAAATACAAGGAGAAATTTGTGGCTAGAGGATTCTCTTAGAAAGAGGGGATTGATTATGAAGAGACATTTGCTCCAATAGCAAGGTAAATTTCGATCAGAACCTTCATGGTACTTTCTTCCATGATGAAGTGGGATCTACACCAAATGGATGTAAAGACAACCTTCCTAAATGGTATGATTGAGGAAGAGGTTTACATCAAACAACCAAAAGGATTTGAAGTCGAAGACATAGTGAATCATGGTAAGTTGAAAAAGGATCGGTATGGACTAAAGAAAGATCCCAGAGCTTGGTATGGTAGTGTCACGTCCCCATGCCTCCGACTGGCAAAGAGGACGCGATCTCCATGGCTTAAACCACCCGGGCTAACCGCCTATGAACATGTACAGGAATAAAATTCATAAACAGAATGCTTAAACATACACACATGAACATTTATCATGCACAGATGCAATCATCTATCATACACAGTGGAAACATCATACATTTAAGCAAGCATTCATTCAACATGTTCATTTCATATTCATTAACAGACATTGCAGTTGCAGAAGTAAAATGGATAAAATCACTTATCTTATGATGAACTCGATCCGCAACCAGCTACGTCGCTGCAACGTTCCACCCAACCATAGGCCAGCGTGCTCCTTAATCTCTCAGCAACGCCGCCACCCCCGAGATGGGCATGATTCTCCAAGGAATAAGGGAACTAGCAGGCTTACACATAGCCAAGGATGTCCGAAACACAGCCAAGCCAACACAGTTGGGTTTATCAGGCCATTAAGGAGTTGGATATGGCAAATTGCTAAGCTGGTGAGCTCATTACAGAGCCAAGAACACCTACACCAAAACTAGCCTGACCTCTAAGACACCCAAACACACCCAACACAAGGAATCAGTCCCTTCTCTACTACATAGTCCCTTAGGCCTTGCATTCCCTTCCAGTGCTATTTAGGGGTGATGGAGAAGAAGGCCAGCCCTCTAGCTCTGTCTGAGTGGTTTCCAGCCACCAGGTTTATCAAGCAAATCTAAGCCAACATCCCTGCTCCCAATACAGTCCGAAGACCAACCATTGCACTCAGGAAACCAACCAGCTATCACAGCTTAAACAGGGAAAATGATTCTGAGTCATTCTTGGCCCTATCGTGGCCAAAATGACTCTTTAAACGAAATTACAACAGCCCCAAAGATGTAAGGAAGACCATGAGAACACAGCCAACAAAGTGGGAAAATAACAGTGCCGAAATGTATCAAGGAGTACAACTTACAGCAAATGTGGGGAAATACAGCTCGTCCTGGGCAACAGAACCACTGAGAAAACACATAAGGACCACACAGAGAAAGAGAGAAATACCAAATTTCGACAGCCCCAGCATCCACGATTTCGTAGAGAAAGAACGACGTGGTAAAACCCAGAAATTCCTATGCGTGAGAGGAACAATCAGACCCCGTGAGGAACTAACAGCTCTTCCTGGGCGCGTGGGTGAACAACAACAGCTGAGAGGACGCGAAATTTGATGTTCATGAGTAACAACAAAAAATTCCCTCATGAATATGAGCAACAATGGCAAGGACGCGAAATTTCAGTGCGTGGGTGTTCAACAACTCGTGGTGTTCAGCAACTCGTGGAGAGAGAGAAAGAAAAATCTGCGTGAGTGAAGAGTGCGTGAAGGCTTCCCCTTTCCATTCCAAAGTCAACTGCTGGGTGGAGTGTGCGTGGAGGCATGGACTGACAGTCCTGCCACCCCACTCCCAAAACAATTAACTTCCATAACATTTCCCAGCTGCCAGCAGAAATTATTAAATGGAGGTAGTTGGAATAAAACAAAAGAAAATGACACATCGGTTTTTCCCCTTTTTGGCTCAAGGTTTGACAAATCCCCCCCCACATCCTTATCCTTGGGAAAATCATGCCCCCTTTCAATTTAGTTGCCGCGAACGTAGCTGGTTGTGTTCATTTTAATTAATTATGATGCATATTTACATGATGATAATCCAAAACGTATGCCGCATGCCCCGATATTCAATCGGTGACAAATTAAATCCAAAACATAGCATTACCAATCAATGGTGGGGCCTTGGCCTTTAGCTGCACACCATGATCATTTACAATTTATACATCATATACATCTAATGCAACGGGGTCAAAACCAGGACATTACAGGTAGAATATATAGCTTCTTGAAAAGATTGGGATTTACTAAAAGTAAAGTTGATCCTAACCTTTACATGAATATTATGGATGATGAACCTACCATAATATTATTGTATGTGGATGATCTATTTCTAATAGGAGATGAGCAACAAATCACATTATGCAAGAAGAAGTTAGTTGAAGAATTAGAGATGAACTTGATGCATTCTTTCCTTGGGCTAGAAGTGTGGTAGAGCCAAGAAGGAATCACTATGAACCAAGGAAAGTATGCAGTATAAATCTTGAAAAGATTTGATATGTTGGATTGTAAATCCATGGCCACACCCATGGATACAAACATGAAGTTGTTATTTGATGAATCATCAAAGTTAGTGGATATGAATCAGTACATAAATATTATTGGGTCATTAATGTATTTGATGAACACAAGGCTAGATATATGCTTTGATGTGAACACTTTAAGTCAGTATCTAGTTAAACCTAGATGGGTTCACTTAATAGCTACAAAGCATGTGATGAGGTACCTAAAAGGTATGATAGATTTTGGACTATACCATTTTAGAGATCATGACTACATATTGTATGGATATACATATTTCGATTGGGAAGGAAGTGCCACAGACAGAAAGAGCACCTCAGGTGGATGTTATTATCTAGGATCTACCATGATCTCATGGTTTCGTAAGAAACGATCCAATGTTTCTCTCAGAACAACTGAATCAGAGTACATTGCAACTTGCTCCGCTAGTTGTGAAGTGACATGGATTCAAAAACTCATGTTAGGTCTATTTGACATGAATTTGGATACCACAGTGATTCTTTGTGACAACCAGAGTTGTATAAAGATGTTAGAGAATCCTGTGTTCCATGATAAATTAAATCACATAGAAATGCGATACTTTTATATAAGGGATATGGTACAAAAGGGAGCTATTAAGCTCCAGTATGTGAGTACCAATGAGCAAGTTTTTGATGTGATCACAAAGACTCTATCTCGATTAAAGTTTGAATATTTTTGTGATAATATTGGTGTAATCAGAAAAGACTTTCCTTGCAAGAAGGAATAGTGATGATACTATAGAATTTCCTTGCAAGAAGGAATGATGAAGATATGGACTCTCTTCGGAAAGGAGGAACAATTCGAAGATATGGAATCTCTTCGAAAAGGAGGAACAAGTTGAAGATATGGGCTCTCCTCAGAAAGGAAGAACATGTCGAAGATATGAACCCTCCTTAGACAAAGGGGGGACTGGTTGATGATATGGATCCTCCCTAGAAAGGGGGAGTGATGATAATAATGTCATTGATAATGGGGTGGTAGTAAAGCTCCAGTATGAAAGAGGCCAAGTATGCTTGAAGATGCTGACAAGGTCCGACATTCCCTTCTGGATGATACTCCCCTATCTTGAGGATGGTCTTGTAGGAAATAACACTTTTTTCGTGAGAGTGGTCCTTACTAGCTAAGGATGGACCTATAGACGTTAATCTCGAATGGAGAGTGTACCCACATTCACTTGTGAATGCCATAGAATAACACTTTTTAGGGGTGGTGCTAGCTTTGAAGTTGAGGATGCTCTATGATGATTTCTTATGAATGGCAGGGCCTTCATTTAAGTGCAGTCGAGATCTACAGTTGCAGACATTACTCTCGCATGGAGAGTGTACTCACATTCACTTGTGTATGCCGTAGAATAACACTTGCTTAGGAGTGGTCCTATATTTGAAGTTGAGAATGCACTACGATGAGTCCTTATAGATGATAGGGCCTACATTTAGGTGCAGTCGAGATTTGAAGTTGTAGACGATACTCTTGCATGGAGAGTATGCCTACATGTACATGTAGATGTCATAGTATAACACTCACTTGGAGTGGTCCTAACTCTAATAGGCTCAGGATGGTCTACGATGAGTCCTTGTGGATAATATGGTTCTGCATTAATTTTCAAATGAATCAGGTGGTCAATACTATGGACTGTCATCATTAAGGGGTAGTATGTTGATGAGGATTACATCATCCTTGGACCTATTTCCTAAAGTGATAGGGATTGATCATCCTACAAAGTGATCATGTGTACTGCAGGTAGTGTGGTAGCAAAGGACCAAGAAGATCAAAGTGATTTTGAAAAGGATTGAGAAGATCAAAGTGCTACTATAAAGGATCGAGAAGATCGAAGTGCTACTATAAAGGATCAAAAGATTGAAGTGCTGCTGCAAAAGGACCAAGTGATCGTGTTCTGCAGAAGATATTAAAGAGTAATTGTTCCAGTTACTCATTATTGTTGAAAAATTCCTATGATGTATAGATGTATTACCTTGATACTGTTGAAGATGCTCTCTCTTGTTACTCCTATAGTTTATGATTTTGTTGTCAGTAGAATACCCTTCTCGTTAGGGAGGAGCATTGAAATATTATAACTTCAAAGGATATTCTAAATGTATTTTAGTTATGTACCCCAAGAGAGATGTTCTATTCCTCCGTCGGGATGTTATTAATGTAATTAGTAATCATAGATTCATGAGGAAAAGACTCCATTATAATTTGTGTCAATAGCACCCTAATTAATATAATAAAATACTATTTTGTGATTTCCTCAGTGAAGTCGACCTAGACAGTTTAGTGGGGCTGACTTGATTATGTAAAAATTTAGTTGACAAAAAGAGAATAAATAGAGTGGTTGTGCTTCTCATTTGAACACATATAGAGTTACTTGTGTAGTGCATAGGAGAGAGAGAGAGAGAGAGAGAGAGAGAGAGAGATAACATCAAGGAGGAGAATACTTTTTTTGGATTTATATATTATACATACTATGTCTAGGATAAATAATGTGTCTATCTTGTGATTTTGTTTCTTTCAGTGATTCTGCATATGATACTATTGTGAATTTGGATTAAACACTAATGATATCTAGCTAAGCATATGAAATCTTAACGATAAGCACATCCAGTTACAGGAGGATCTTGAATATCACCCAAAGTGATGAAGATATTAACCTTTAATACAAGGCTGAATATGGAAGCCTATAGAGGATGACAAGCTCATAGATAAGTGCAAGAGAAAAAAATATCATTATAAGTCAAAGAACATAGAGATAAAGTATCATTACATCCTTGATATGGTACAGAGTGGGTGCAGAGAGGAGCCATAAAGTTCCAGTATGTTCCTACATAGGAACAAGTTGTAGATGTGTTAACTAGACCTCTGTCTCGTGTGAAGTTTGAATATTTAGAGACAAGATTGGTGTAGTATGAAAGGATATCCTTGGAAAGAGGGAGTGATGATAAGAGAATGGGATTGTAATGGTATAGTTGTGGATGTACAAGAAAATAATGATTATCCCCAATATAGAGATCTTGGTCATATCTTCGTGGGAATATCCCAATATGGTTGATCACGTCACTGAGGGTGGATCCTAGTATGAATGGTCATATCACTATGGGTATATCTCAGCATTGTCGGTGGAATCCTCATAAGGAAGATCCTAGGAATGTTGGTTGTATCTTCAAATAGGAAGATCCCAATGAGACATGGTCCTATATTCATTTGCAGACATTGTGGTACGACATTAAATTGTGGATGTTGTGATCTGGAATTCATTTTCAGATGCTCTTGTCATGCATTCATTTGTGAATGTTGTGGTCTAGAACTCATTTGCAGATGTTGTGGTCATGTATTCATTTTCCAATGTTGTGGTCTGGAATTCATTTGTAGATGTTGTGGTCATGCATTTATTTGAGGATGTTGTGGTCCTGCATTCATTTGTGTATGTTGTGGTCCTGCATTCATTTGCAAACTATTCAACATCTTTTGATGATGTGGGTGATTTCACATTAAGTTGCAATGTTGTGTATATTGCATATGGTATTTAGGATAAGGATACCTACGATGAGATGCTTTGCTCGTGATGATGCGATGAGATGCGATGCTCGTGATGATGCGACAAGATGTGATGCTCATGATGATGCGATGAGATGTGATACTAGTGATGATGAGATTAGATGTGATGTTCATGATGATGCGATGATATGTGATGTAATGCTTATGATGATGTGATGAGATGTGATACTTATGATGATGCAACTCGAGATGTGATACTCGTGAATATGCGATGAGATGTGATGTTCATGACGATGCGATGAGATGTGATGTGATTCTTATGATGATCTGTTGAGATGCAATGCTCATGATGATGTGTCGAGATATGACAATTTTATGAATGTGTTCGTGATGTGATGATCGATATGTGATGCTCCATGATTGTGATATTGCACGAATGATGATAATGTTAATTTAGTTGTCAAAACTTCATATGACATATAGACTTACTCGTCAGTTGTATAGATGTATTGTTGTGTTATAGAATGCCTTCCTTGTTAAGAGGGACTGTTAAAGAAATGTAATTGTAGACGATATTCTATTTTGTATTATTATTGTTATTATCCCTTTTGGATATGTTATTCCTCCAGTTAGGGGTGTCATTGATGTAATTGGTCATGTAAGTTCTTGAGGTAAAAACTCTATTGTAAGTCGGGTTAGTAGTACCCACAAAAGTATTATTAAAATGTAATTTTGAGTCTACCAATGCAAGTCAGCTGTTATTAGGAGGTTAGGTCGTCCAAGTTTAGTTATTACACTTATCCACTGATTAGTATAAATAGGAGAGGTGCCTCCCTTATTTGGAAAAGCAACACAACTCAACAATTGCGCTAGAAAGAGAAAGAGTAGTCCATTTGAGAGAGAGGAAGGAGTCTAGAATTATTCTTGGGGTCTTATAAGTCTTATTCTTTGGGTATTACACTGTACTTGGTTGAAGTCTATATCGATGAATTTTTTCTAGGTTTTCTTCCCCATGAGGCTTTCCCAGGATAAATCTTCATGCTCTTTTATGTGATTATGCTTGTCTTTCTTTCAGTGAACCTTTTGTACATGGTTATAATGTTATGTTGCTAAATGTTTTTAGATATTGTATAACCATTGAAATATTAACAAATGTGATATCCCCAACTTTGACTTGGGATGTACTTAATAAAAATGAATTGAATGATTTAAATATTCTTATATGGAATCCAAGTGCATGTGAAATTATTCCCAGCATTAGCACAATCGAACACACAAAAATTGATAGAGAACATGCATAGATTTCACTCGTAATTGGAGACTGAATTGGTGCATAAAACTACTTGCATTAAATAAGTGTACACCATACAAATTTTTTAATGTTATGGCTATCGAAATATATAATTACATCATAGATTCTATATCCTAAGAAGGAAAGGTGAATCCTCACAAATAACAGGCTTACTAAAATAAAAAAATGTCCCCTAGATGCATAAAACATTTTCCAAATCAACCAAGGATGTCATGAATTATATGAATAAGTCATGCCATATAATGAGTGGTATATATTCAATAGTATCACTCTTTTGAGAGACAAAAATATGGAGGATGAGTTGGGAAAAAAGAAGGCAGTTTCCATGAGAGTAGATTTTACCTTTTCCACTTTAAAACTAAAAAAGTAGTATAAGTATGAGAAAGGAAAGAATGCACACTTACTAATATGGGAAGTAAATAAAGTTGGAAAATATTATCCAATATTTGTGTAAGTATCTCTTGGGTGTAATCATGGAAAGTGTTGACCAAAAATGCAAGTGGAGGACACCTACCTAGTCTAGAACCTAGGGAATTAATCATGGAGATTAATAAAAGATGTCTTATGTATGATGATTGTTTTTTAGTATTCTAACACCCCCCATTAAATCTTTAATTTATATGTGAAATACAAGAAATATATCAGATATATAAGGCCTAGAAACAATGCTTCCTCACCCTTTACATACTTCTTGTCCATAAAAACAAGGAAATAAGGAAAACCTCATGGGAAAAACCTTCCCTCAAAACATGGACATGAACAAAATTTGTGAAATATTATCTTCAATCTATCTTCACCGTGTGATCAACTATCCCAAGAAGTTATTTGAGATGGATGAATGTCTTCTCTAAGAATTCCATGGTGAATATGTCTGCAACTTGTTGAACTGATGTGCAATAGTGTAGAGCAATGATCTGATCATGCACAAGTCCTTTGATGTAGTGCATATGGATATCTAAATGTTTGGCTCACTTACATTGTACAAGGCTTGTTGAGATATTTATATCACTCTAGTTTTCTCAAAAAAGTACTGTGAAAGTGATAGAATCAATCCCTAACTCTCCAGGTATTCCTTGCAACCACAAACATTGAGTAGTTGCATTCACAACTCCATTGTATTATGCCTCAGCTGAAGAAAGTGAAATGGAACTTTTTTTTTTACTTGGCCAACAAATAGGACCATCTACAAGCATAAAAACATATCATAAATTTATTTTTTGATCAATGTTATCTCCATCCCAATCAGAATCGGCAAAACCAACTAAGTTTAGAGCATATTTTGCAACATAGTGAATCCCATGTGTCTTGGTTCCTTGCACAAAGTGAGGGATTATTTTTTCTTCCCTCCAATGGAGTTCATGTGGATTCTCCACGTGTCACCCTATTCTCAATATATACTGCATAGTTGATTTCTTCATCCCAAATATTTAGACTCCAACACAAAGTATCCATATTTTTGAGAGATCTATTATTCCTCTCAACGACACCATTTTATTGAGGTGTGTAAGGAATCACATCTTCACAAAATTGTATAAATTCAGGTTTTACATATTCACCACCATTATAATATCTAAGATATTTTATCTTCCTTCCAGAATGATTCTCTGCTATGGCTTTAAAATCCTTGAAAATATTAAAAAAAATTGACTTTTACTTGAGGAAGACAACCCAACAATATCAGGAAACATCATCAATAAAGGTTAGGACATACCTGTATTGACTCATTGACATATGAGGGATGGACCAGCTATATCACTATAAAGAAGCTCAAGGGGTGCATAGGTTCACTCATAACTAGATCTCTCATACTTATGCTTTGGGTTTTTCCCTAGGATGCATCCATGGCGGACTCCTTTAGAAAACTTGATATTAGGAAACCATATGACCATATTTTTATCTTACAAATAAGAAATATACTTGTATTTTATATGGACAAACATGTCATGCCATAATTTTCTATTTTCATTCGCATGGGTGAGGAGAGCAAAGGGTTTTGAGAAGGGCATGAAGTGTGAGAACTTGAACACTTTAGAGCTATGGTAAAAAAACCGTTCACTATGACTCTACCATTGGAAATTTAAATGATTTCTACATTATTAGGTGTGAAGATAACCTTCTTAGGAGACCTAGTGTGGGTCGAATAATAAAATGACAAGAGGTTACCAGAAAGACCTAGGACATACAAAAAAATATTGAAGGAACCATGGTCAATATCTATTCTACCTTTCCCTTTTCTTTCAGTTTCATATTCATATCCCAAAACAATATTAGGACCATTCAAAGATTCAAGAGTGGAGAAACCCTCCCTTGTCGAAACAATGTGTCTTGAAACTCCAGAATCAATGATGAAATAAGAGGATCTTCTAGTGCTTACTACTAGGCCATGAATTCTCTGCTTGTATTCATAATTTGATCCTCCCTCTTTCTTCTTTGTGCCTTTAGGGAGAGATATTGTGTGCTTCTCAAGGATTTGAGCATCATACCAATTGTTTCTTCATGCAAGAGCTCTCTGGATGGAAGCCCCTATTACCATATGCACACTTGCTCATTTCACCCTTTCCTTTCTTCTTCTGTGGATTCTTCTTGAAGCATGAAGACTCCTCTTAAATATTTGGCTTGTCTTTCTTTTTATTAGGAGGATTCTTTGAATTGTACTTCTTATTTCCTTTGGAATATTTATTTGAATCTCCAACAACCAAATCTTGATATTTGCAAGGTTTAATGGTTCCCATTATTACCAACTTGTCTTGCTCTTGGGTTAAAGACTCCATGAATTATGCAAGTGATGGAATATTCCAGTTTAAAACTGTTAGTTTGGTAGCATGGAAGGTTGAAACAAATTCTGAATGATCAAAGCCTAAATTTGAAAGCATGGAAAAGACAAGTTTCTCATCCTTCTTTTGAAGTTCACACTGTTTGAGTTTAAAAGCAAGAGATTTAAAATTGGAGAAATAGTCTTGTAAGGTATCTAAATTGCTTGGAATCAGTGAGACATGCTCATTCTCTAGTTGAGTACCCTCATTTCATATGTATTTCCAAACAAAGGTTGAATTTTGTTCCATACTTCATTTGGTGTAGTCAATCCATCCAAATGGAAAAGAAGGTCTTTGGAAATACTGAAACACAAGAGACCATAAGCCTCATCCCTCCTATTGTGCCACTTTCTATTCTCTACTACTACATTAGGATCAGAATTAGTTTCAATGGTCACCCTCTATAGTACCTTTCTCCTAAACAAGATCTCCATATGTTCCTTCCATTCAAAATAGTTAAATGGAATCAAGATGATATTTTGAGATTGATCCATTGCTTCAACAACTACGCCCTGGTAGACTGAATGTGCTCCGAGAAAGAGTGAGGATCAATCCTACAATCACATATAGAAAAAGAGAGGATAAATTTATATCTAAGGAAAAGTTTTGATACCATGTGAAATTAAGCCCAGCCTTAGCACAATCGAACTCACAAAAATTGCTAGAGAACATGCATAGATTTCACTCAAAATTGGAGACTAAATTTGTTCATAACACTAACTTGCATTGAATAAGTGGAAACCAACCAACCTTTTTAATGTGATGTATGTCAAAATATATAATTTACTTTATTTGAAATCCTAAGAAGGAAGTTTGAATCCTCATAAATAACAGGCTTACTAAAATTAAAAATATCCCCTCTAGGTGCATAAAACACCTTCCAAATCAGTCAAGGAGGTCACGAATTAGCTGAATAAGGAATGACAGCTAATGAGTGGTGGTAAATAAATAAGATCATGATTTTGAGAGATAAAAATATGGAGGATGAGTTGGGAAAAAATAAGGCAGTCGTCATGAGACTAGATTTTACCCTTTCCAGTTTAAAACTGAAAAAAATAGTCTGAGTCATAGAAAGGAAGGAATGCACACTTACTAATATGGGAATTCAATAAAGTTGGTAGAATCTTATCCAGAATCTATGTAAGGTGCTCCTAGGTGTAATCATGACAATTTTTCACCAAAAATGCAAGTGGAGGCCAACTAACTAGTCTAAAACCTAGACAATTAATCAAGGAGATTAATAAAAGATATCCAAAGTATGATTATGGGTTTGAGTATTCTAATAGTGCAAATATCAATTCAAAGGATTTACTACTGAATGGTTAGGCATGTATGATGTACATTATTTATTTGTACCATATGGTTTAATTTTCATGCCAACTCAAAATATATAAATATTATGTTTCATAAATAATTTAATGGTCCAAGATGACTGTGTAAAGAGAACGAGAGGGGTTATGATTCCACTAGAGGGGAAGAGGAAAGGGGGAATATTGGAGACTAAATATTTTATTTCTAAGTGTTTACCTTAAAACCCATACATTTTCTACCATTTCCTTTAAATGAGACAGTTACTCTATTTTCACGGTTTCACCCAATCATTGAATGCATGTGTGAGGCCGCTGAGAAAATTTAGCTCATGCAGTTATTGAAGCATGAGGGTGAATGTTAACTCCAAAACTTATCCACCTAGTTCTCCAGGTTATAAACCATAGTCATACATCATATTACCATCATTATTTCCTCTATTTTGAACTTCACAACTAAATTTCCACCAAATATGGTCCAAAACATTATTATTCCTTCCCCATAAATGAAGGGATGTTGAGCATTTATTGCGATTTATATCCAATCTCTCCAAAAAGGACCAAAAAACCATAAAAATGAGAATGTGTAAAAAAATAGATAAATACCATGGACAATAAAATACCATGGGTCAAAAAACCTTGGACCATCCTATAAATACATTGTGAAGGCCTCCCCAAAAACACTTTTTGTCACATTCCTAAACTTTTTTGGCATTCTAGAACACACTCATTTTCCATTATTCTCATATCCTTCCATATCATCTACCACAGTGTACGTTGAGATAGCTACATACCCATTTGGATCCATTCCCCATTTGATAACCATTCGTGGAAGAGAATGGAGACCCAAACCATGGAGCTGCGAGACCATTTCCTCGGACGACTACGGTGGCCCACATTGCAAAAAAAGGCATGAATACTTTTATTTTTATAAGTTAGTAGAATTTATTTGAAAAAATATAAAAATATATTATTATTTCTATCCTTGTTTCCCATTTCCATTGTTGAACTCTACCCTATGATATGGACGATCTAGGGTAGGTTCTTTTGCACGTAGTAGGGGAAAAATATCCACTATAGTTTTGGTGACTCCACTCAGTCAATCCTTTCATATATTTTCTTTTGCAAGTTTTCATACTAGTTTGTACCTTCATCAGTCAATGATATGACTCTCTAGTGACATATCCGAACCAGCCTTGCATCAATGTCTACCCCCTGACCCAAGCCGACTGTCGTTTTAAAAAAAAAATCAGTTCTAATCGAGTCGAACTTATTCAGCTGAAAGTTGCGACCCAGTCACACCTTTTTTCTCGATAAGCACGACCCAGGTCATGAATTTTCCCTTGAAAAGTGTGACCTATACCATAAATCTAGATCATGCTTGTCCCAAATTTTGGAGTGACTCCATTCACTACTGTGGCTCAGTGTTGTGCGACCTGTCGCACTTAAACCATGGGGGATTCACTCAATGAACCTCTCACATAGCACATGCAATCATGGAATATTAAAGAATACCCTTAATTTCTGTAAATATTGGTCCAAACTAATTTTGTTGAAACCCTCTCCCAATATTTGAAACATCCCCACCACCATTTTTTATACCCTAATCCTTGTAAACCTCCCTAAACCTCCCACCCTAAACCCCTCATCCCCCCCAATACTTGCAATATATTGGCCTGATTTTTAAGAAATTTAAAATCCACAATATGAACTAACCTGCTAGGATATTGGTCAACAAGTGAATCCCCTGTGACTTAAACCTCTATTTTGTGTGAACCAAGTCTTCCGACTATTTTTCTTCACTGATCGTGACTGTCTCCCAGTTCTGTGTGACCCTGGTCGCACTTTTTCCACCGACATGAATGACCTGCATTTTTTTGGTCCTTTTGGTGTTTGATATCTTTTTTCTAGACCCCTTTTCTTTGTTTTACCCCTTCCCGACCTGTTTTTGTCCAGATATGATCCATTACAGCCCCTTGGTTCATTTTGTGGTCCTATTTTCCTTGTATGTGAGCCCCTTGAGTTGATATTTGCAGTTGAGGCCCTCTATGTGTTCCCTACACAATTGTTAGTTCCTTAGGCGTTCATTTACTTGTGTTTATTTTATGTTCCAAAAGAATTAGTAGTGTTTTTGCATGATATTTACTGCCATTTACTGTTATTTATTTGCATTTGTGTCCCTGCCATAGATCATTGCATGTTGGTAGTGAGATCGTTGGGGTTTATACACATAATTTGCACACATATCACACCCTAAAGACAAAATGCTTGGTTCATGACCTGAATGTAGCCTAAAATATTAACTTAATACAACCAACATTGTAACCTCAGTTGAGGGTCAAAACAATATTGTAGCTAAGTTAGGACATTGGGGATAGGAATCCAAACAACACCCCTCTATCACTCACATTTGAGACATAGTTGTTTTCCATTATGGGGACCAAAATCATTTTGTACTTGTTGACACAGTCACAACCAGACTGTAGAAGGGACCCCCTCTCTACGGGAGTAAGCTACAACGAAGGGGTTTCGTAAGTCAGTGTGAAATACTGCACTCCACATTCCATGGAAGGATAACCCTTCATAGTCCTCCTCGTGCATGACGGAGTATACTAGGTGTCAAGGGCCAAAGGGCTGGAGTTCTAGTAAACCACTTTGGACATGTCATGAATGAGGTAACCTAGTCTCCATTCTATCTAGGGATATTTTACCCATAGATCCCTCTCGGTAGTGGGATTCTCTTAGCTTAGTGCTCTCCCATTTTGTATTGTTTGATTGGGATTTCATCACCCTTTAGAGGATACAATTTGTGAGGGGCTTCCATCTTGTATCTAGGAGTTTACGTGCACTCATACCCCATAGGTTAGTGAATCATTTTTATTTCTAGGTAGCGTTGCTTATTGGATTTATGGGCACTTTGTTGTAGACTCACCAGTTGTAACACACTATTGAAGTTTGGTTTTAGATATTTATTTTTGTTTTGTGATCCACAATTTGTATGCTCTCCTTCTGCACACTCGGTTGTAGTTGGGGTTTTGATCTTGTGTTTGAAACCCTCACGCCTACATTCATTTTACAACACACCACCATGTCATCATAGCTCCACCACATTACTCACATAGGATTAGGGAGAAAAACCCTCGGTTTCATTCCTTGAACTGTCACTATCAGATCCATATTCAACATCATTCACTACCTTCAGATCCACATAATACCTTTGATTCTGATTTAGATTCCTATCAATATGAACCTACCTTGTTCTCTACCCCATATATCCCCATGGATGGTGCACATCCCGATCCCTTTTAGGGGGGACAGTTGGTAGTGAGATTCTGTCTTCCCCACCCATAATTACAGGTATCCCTCCCACAGGTCTTGGTCCTAGTGGGCCCTTTTCCACCACACAGACTGCTGCCAGTCCTCTACCCACTACTTGTGGCCCCACTTGAGTCACTGTGGTTCCTGCCGTTCCACCATTTATACATGGGGGTAGTGTCCCTTCCACTTCCATTCCAGCTATTCCTACCATCCCACTGATTACTCCAACTGTCGGAATTCAACCTCACCCACCCCGAGTCATCCATGGGAACCTGTGGAAAAACCTTATTCTATCTCAAGATCATCATACCAGTAATCACCTAGAATGTGGATTGCTTTTTAGTGAGTCCAAACATAGATTTATAACACACACACACACACATATGTATATATACATATATATTATAACAACAACAACTTAGTTGAAATAAGACCACTGCCTTGGTAAGGTGCAATGCCATACACAGATCTTACCTTGAAATTGAACAAGCTAGCTCTGTCAGGAGAATCCTTGTCTTTTGTTTTTTACACCAAAATAAATTACTATGGCTTGGTAACCACCTATCAGTAATTCCATTCCAAATAAGGTCCCTGAACATGGTCAGACTAGCTTGTGATAAGACCCTTGTCCTTGAATGCAACAAATTGTAGTTTAAAACAAAGGAAGAAAAATAATATACAAATGCGAACTGCAATCCATTACCCTGGCTTGGGAACGATCTGATGGTAATGTCACTTACTGAACATGTCTATGAACATGATAGGATGGCTTGGGATAAGACCCCCTATCTTGTAGTTTACATTTATTTAGGAGATTTTATTAATTGCAAGGTCATTAAGGTGAGATAAAAAAAGGACCAAGGTTAAAGAGGTTGTCAAACTTTTACTTCCAATAGTCACTGAGACACCCGACAGGATTACTAAACTGATCCTCAAAACTCAGTCATCATCATGAGGATTAATAAAGATAGTGAATCCACAAGATTTCATTAGCAATCACTACGGATTCTCAGCCAAAACTAATATAGTAGTTTCTTCTATCTGTTCTTCTTTCCTTTCTTGTAGCTGTGCCTGAAATTTAAACACAACACTTTCAAAAATTTGATATGCTTCTCCAATGGTTTTTTTGTGTAGACCCCTTTCGGGATTGAAATGAATTGCCTGGCCAAAATTTCACATTTTTTCCAGAATTCAGTTTGGTCTGCCTTTAGTTTTTCTATTTGTTCTTTTGTTTTCTCTCTTCTTATTCTTGATTCTTTATTGATTGTGTCCACCAGCTGATCTAGCTCTTCTTCTCTTATCTTCTGTGTGTCTATTGTTGTTTTCGATCCTAACTGAGGTAGGTGAATGACTGATGGTATCTTCTATTGATCCATCTGTAGTTGTGTTTGATTTTCCTTTTATTTTTTCTTTCTTTATTTTCTATTTTTTCTTCTTCCTCGCTCCTGTTTCCTATTTTTTATTTCATCTTCTTCTGTCAGCGGAGGTATGGTATGTATTTTCTCTGTTGTGTTGCTAATTAAAGTAGGATTTATTAACTGGGTTTCTAGTGGGGGAACGATAGATGATGTTTTTAATGGTGGTGTAGGTGAAGGTGGTGTGGGTGAAGGGAGAGTTGGTGGTTACTCGGAGGATGGTGGTAGAAGAGTCGGGATTGAATATGTCAGCAGATGCTTTTCAACAATTTCTGGGAATTTGATAGTTTCAGGGGCTTTTACAGATTGTATATTATTGACCATTTCTTGTCTTGGTGCTAATTATTTGACTTGGTCGAGGTCGAAAATGTCTTCAGAAATGGCTCGTTCGTCTTCTTCATCGGTTGGGTTAGGGAGTGGGGGGTTTTCAATGGATTGTGTAATAAATGAGGATATTTTTTGTGCTACAATCTCAACAGTTTTATCTGGGTTTCTTTGGAAAGTGGATTTGATGTGTCCCACGATTTGTGGCTTTGGTGCAGAACTTTGCAGTTGGTCAAGGTTTTGGGGAATGGCTAGAATTTTTTGTGGGGTGTTTGTAATGATAACTGGTATCGTTATCATTAGTTGCTGAACAATGGGAAAAATAGATGGAATTTTCTTAGTAAAATATTGAAGATCAATATATTTATTGACTCTGGTATGGAATTTTTCAGGTAATGCTTGTAAATATGGGTTTATGGAAGTTGTTGGTGTAATGGCGGTCGAAGTCGGTAAACCTTCTTCAACTATTTGAACTGGGGATTGAAGTGGTGGGGTGGAAGTGAGGTTGACTAGGTCAACATCAGATGGAGTAACAATTTTTTCTTTCTTTACATTTGATTGAGGTTGCTTTTATGCCTCTACGATGAACTTTTTGAACTGTTCCTCGATTGTTACTTTGTTTTAAGCAACATCCTCTAGAATTTGGGTGGCCTTGGTATATAGCTCATCATCATCATTTGACTGTTTTGGGAGTATAAGCCACTAGATTCTTCCTTTTCTATTGATCCTTAGACAACTCGACAGCTAGCTGATGAATGTTTTCTTTTCTCATTGTGTACTCAGGAAGAAGGTTATTGGATTGGGTCTCTTCATCTATTTGTACTACCTCTTCCTCCCGTTGTTGTGTTGGTGGTATTATGGAAACTTGTAGAGTGTTAAATTATTCTGTAGGAGTATCATCCAGAGTAAAAGTACTGATATCAAGTCGTACTTCATAGTCCTCTTATTTTTCCCGGTCATTCAAAGGTTCGATGATAAGTTGATAGAACTTCTTTACGATTGATGGTATGTCTAACTTAGTGTTAGAATGTCGATTTAGATCTGAAAATATGTCTTCATTTGATGGGTAAAATTCAAGGGGTTTAGCCTTCCCTCTAGCTCCCTATAGGTACCATACTGAAGTGTAGTTTAACTTTAATTGAATGTGTGCAGTTGATGGAAAACATCGTCGAATATTCTGCGATACCCTCCATCTAGTTGTTTTTATTTTTAAATTTTAAAACCAAGTATCCAACCAAATCTTGGCTTGATCCAATTCTTATTGGTTTCTAGCCATTGAAAAATCTTTGAATATCCACATATGTATTTTGTTCAGTTCATTGAAGTCTAGATCTCCGACTGGTTGGAGATGGTACATTGCAATCCATATGATTAAGGAAGGAAGTTTAATTGGCGTGCCCTCCTCTTGACATTTTGCACAAGTGTTTTTGATTATTTATACTAGGTCCTTCACCCACTAATAGATTTTCCATTTTTCTGCTACATTCACAACGTCTTCTAACATGTCTAGTTTTAATTCAGAACCTCACCCTGTGCTTCTTAGATCTGCAGATATAATCTTCACCACTATTTTGGGTGTGGTATATTGAATTTGGATAATTATTAGTTCCCTTGAATTATTTCCTCCTAGTGTTCTTGTTATCTTTTCGATCAGGCCTAGGTTTGATCTCACAGGTACCGGTTCTCCTTTGTTTGACAACCCGGTAAGCCTGTAGATTATGTTGCCAGATATTTCGACAGGTCTGTCGAAATAAAACTTTCCATTGTGATACTGACTAACAATGAACTGGGCTATGATGTCCTTTGTTCCCACATAATTTTCCATCATAGGTGCATTCATGTAACTGAGGATTGTTCTTGCACTTAGCTTTTGAGATTCCTTCGTCATTTTTCCATATTTGTATGACCATTTCTTGATTTCCTTCTATAATCTTTCCCATGACATTTCTATAACTTTTGCCTTGTGAATGTTCTGCAATATTTGTACCAATGGAGATGTGGTTTTTTCTAGCTCTTTCATCTTTCTCATTGTGGATCTTGCAGTTGTATTTTTAGGTGCCATTGTGTTGGTTAAATTCTCTCGTTCACACACAAATATCTTGGTCTTAGGTGTTTGGTAGCTTTGATTTTCTATCTCTTCGCAGAATGATGTTTGGTATTCATCTCATGTGGTATTTATAGTGTATTTAGCTAGAGCAGGTGTAGATCTGGTAGATGAGGTATTAATGTTGGATTTGACTGTGAAGGATGATCTGTCAATGATTCTTTTAATGCACACTGGTTTTGGCGCTCCTTATGTCAATGATCATTATGACTTGATTGGATTGTTGAGCCTTATTTATGTTGATGTGCATCATGATTGTGGAAATGTTAGTAGAATCAACGGTATTTGTTGTGTCGTTGATTATGATGTCAGTGGTTATATCTTTCAAACGGTAATCTTCCACTTCCTTCCTAAGAATTCATGCAAGGCCCTCACATATTTTTTTTCTGTCTTATTTTCTTTTTGTATCTGGTATTAGGTTTTTATAATTTTTTATTTTTATTTTTTTTCAATTTTGGTTATCAATTATACAACCATTTTTTTAATTTTTAGTTTTCATAGCATTTTAGTCGGGCACCATTAACAAGTTCCCAAAATACACTGCCTTGTAACGTTTTCAGTTGGACTGATCCGTTAGCATTAATTTCTTCGACAATATATGGCCCCATCCACTCTGTATGTAGTTTTTTCAGTTTTCCTTTTACTCAACCCTTATACAACAACGCAAGGTCTCCAATCGACAAGTTTTTATTTTTAATATTTCAACCATGCCAATATTTTTGTTAATGTTTTTGGATCTCTTGGTGTTGTATTGCAATCAGTCAATGTTCTTCTAGTTTAGACAATTGTACTACTCGTTCTTTCCTAGCCTCTTTGACATCGATGCGTAATATGTTGGCAATTATTGGTGTTTTTTGTCAAAAGTGCAAAGGAATGATTGCTCCCTATCCATAAACAAGTCAAAACACTGTTTGATATGTTGATCGTTTGTATGCCATTTCTTGTATGCCTAGAGGATAGCAGGAATTTTCTCGTCCCAATCATCTTTGTCAATATTGCATATTTTCATTAGGCCTCCAGTGAGAGTTTTATTAAATGCTTTGATTCCACCATTGGATTGAGAATGGTATGTTGTGATCCTTCTATGTTTAATTTTAAATTGTTATGTCAAATCTGGAATTGTTTTTTTTATAAAATGTGACCATTGATCATTGATCAATGTCAATGGACAACTAAATCTAGTATTAATATTTTCATATATAAATTTCACAGTTACTTCTCTAGAGTAGGTTTCAATAGGCTCTTCTTCTGCCCACTTAGTGGCATATTTGAATGCTATAATAATAAAACATTCTCCTCTCCTTCTAGCAGGTATTGGAAATGGTCCTATAAAGTCTATCACCCAAATTTAAAATGTGAAAATTGGGTTTACTAATATTAAAGGAATTTCTGTACTTCGTAGAGGCTGACCTAGTCATTGGAAACGGTCACATTTACTTACAAATATTTGACAATCGTGGTATAATGTCATCCACCATAATCTTGACTATTGGATTTTCTTAGCAGTCATGTCTAATTGAAAATGTCCTCCAGATGGACCATAATGTGCTTTATGCATTATAATTTCTCTTTCATGATCCTGAACACATAGACAGAGTACCTCAGCTAACCCTAGTTTATAGAGGAACTTGTTTATTATGCTATAAGGTGCAGCTTTCATTGCTAAAATTGTCTTTGTTTTATCACTCATTGCTTCTAGTGCTTGTCCATTTTTCAAGAATTGGGTTATTTTTGCTAGTTTGGAAGGTACAACTTTAATTCTAAACAGATGTGCATTTGGTAGGTCATCTTCTACTCCAGTCGGTTCTTCCCCTGGTCGAACTATGACTTCGAACTCAAATTCTTGAAATAATAGTAACCGAAGACATATTATACCATGATTTAATGGTTTATTAAGTAAGTATTTTAATGCTCGGTGGTTAGTGTAAAACACAAAGGGATTAGTTAGAAAGTAGTGTCGATACTTTTGATGTGTGAACACCATTCCTAGTTCTTCCCTTTCTGTTGTTGACTAATTATGTTCATATTTATTCTATTTTCTCCTACTATATACAATTTGATAATTTATTCCATCATCTACTAGTTGTTTTAATATCACACTGATTTCTATATCGGATGCATCAATACGTACATGAAATTTTACCGACCAATTCGAAAATTGTAGAATAGGTGATTCAACTAGTTTTTTCTTTAAAATGTTGAATGATGCATCGCATTCTTCGGTCCATTGATATTGTTGATCATCTTTTAATAATTATTCTAAGGGATATGTCATGTCTGAATAGTGTCATATAAATTTTCTGTAATACCCTATATGATCTAGTAAAATTCTGACTTGTTTTGGATTAACTGGTGGTTTTAAGTCAAGAATTATTTTGATTTTAGAAAAATAGACCTTGATGCCTTCTTGACACACAATGTGTCCTAGTAGAATTCCTATAGGAGTTACAAAAATACAATTTCCTTATATTAAGGGATAACTGAATTTGTTGACACCTTTCTAACATTAATCTCAGCCATTAACATTGATCTTTTAACATAGGGTAAATTCAATCGTCAAAATACACAGACATTGTTTTGTAGATATATTCTTGGAATGCTTTAACCACTATTCTTGCAAATACAACTGGTGCATTTTTCAGGACAAATGGCATGAATTTGTAGGCGAATGAACCAAATTTACATACAAACATTGTTTTCTTTTGGTCTTCCTTGGCAATTGGTACTTGATTATAACCTGATAAACTATCTGTAAATGAGTAACACTCATGTCCTGCAACTTCATTAAGAATTTCATCTACAAAAGGAGTCAGAAATGGGTCTATAAGAGTGACTTTTTTGAGTTCACAAAAATCTACAAAAATTCTCAGTCATGTCAGGTCATGCTTCTTTGGTTGCATAACCATTAGGATTTCCCCTTCTGATTGGTCAATAGGATAGATAATTCTAGCCTCTAACATATTGTCAATTTCTTTCTTCACTATTTCTTTATACTTATGAGAAAGTTTATATTGTCGTTTCTCACTACTACATCATATGGGTCAAAGGTCCCATGGAATTTTTCCACAAAACTGTTAAAATCATTTATTTCGTGGAAAAATAGTTTTAATTTGTTGAAAAATTTGAAAAATCTCCCGACGTTTGTCGCTATTGCAACGAAAGTTTAATATTGTCTCTATTGTGACAAAAGGTAAACATGGATACTGCGAATGAAATGTTATGCTCTATGGCTATTGCGATGAAATGTTTTGCTTCATTGCTATTGCGACGAAAAAACGTGGCTATTGCGACGAAATGCTATATTATCGCTATTGCAACGAAATTTATATATTGTCACTATAGGGGGTTAAGTATTAGTGTTATAATAAATATGTTGGAGTTTATAGTGGTTACGTGTAAAGAGTTATAAGATTTAAGGGTTATGAATGAGTATTAAATTTTTTAGGTTATACATATTAAGGCTTATACTAAGTGGGTTATATTATAGGTTATAAGTGTTAACAATAGATAGGGTATATATGGATTAGAGATTAGGAGTCACATGGGCTCACAACCCTCACCAATCACTTCTAGTTATAAGATAAAATCCCTCTCCTATAAGATCAAGACCCATTAAAACCTCTGTATCGACTCCTTTGTATGGGGGAATTCCCACACTTGCACATATTGAGATCCTATCAACTAAGCATTAAAGGCATAAATTGTTACATTAGGAAGAACATCCCCCCTCGTATTAGGATTTAGATGAAAGACCCTTTAAACTAATACATTTTTATGGGGATTACAGACATTAATGATAAAATAAAATTTGTATATATTTTTATTTTATTTTGTGCTTATTAATTCTAACTATTATAAGAATAACAATTTAGATAAAATTTGTCCTTATAATGGCTTAGAACATTGTATTTCTAGTTTAAGAAATGGAGGCAATATTTTCTTAATGGGTAACTTTAATACTTAGAAAACAAGTAAACAAGCTATTCTCTTCATAAATGATTAAAAATATGATCCTCTAATATACTTAGATGAAGACCTTGCTTTAGCTAACATTTGCTAAAGAAGTTCTGAATATTTGGGGAAAATTTTGTTTGGTTTTGAGCTAATCAAGCTCTCCAGTGATCAAGATCTAGTAATTTGCAATGGTCTTATGAAATGGAAAAATTCTATCTGAATGAATTGTATTCATGTGATTAGCATTAGTGTGGTTAACTATGTCATATCTGATATCCCTTTATACAACCAAATAATACATTTTGACATCTTAAATGACCATTGAACAGAAATATTGGGTCATATACCTTAAATTATAACTCTCAATTTTGTCACACATAGAAATCCCATAGATAATTCTCATAGAAAAAAGTACTTAATTTTCAAGAAAAATAAACCTTGAAAATAATGTAAATCAACAAACCTTGTGGCCCAACTATGTTCCTATGTGTGTGGTGAGGTTTATTCCTTGATGATGCGATGGAATATGCGCTAATGTGTTAGATCACACTATAATAAAATTAATATTCTTATGACCTTGACAAAGGAACTATAGGTTCTTAACATTTTCTTTGTTACACAATGGTGTGTTTCCGTTTACACCACTTTTCGATTACTTTCTGTTTGTATCGTCGTCATCATCGTCATCCTCATCCTCATCATCATAGTCATCATTTTAATCATCATGATCATGATCATGATCATGATCATTAGCATCATCGTCATCATCATCCTCATCATCATCATCATCATAGACATCATCATTAGCATCATCATCATCATCCTCGTTGCCATCACCATCATCCTCGTCACCACCACCATCATCATCATCACCATCATCCTCATCCTCATCCTCATCCTCATCATCACTGTTATCATCATCATCATAGTCATCGCCATCATCATCATCATCATCATCATCATCATCATGACCATTTTTATCATAAATATCATCATCAACATCATCATTATAATCATCATCATTAGAATCATCATCATCATCCTCCTCCTCCTCCTTCCCATCATCATCATCGCCATCGTCATCATCATCACTGACATTATCATTAGCATCATCATCATCATCATCATAATCCTTGTCTCCATCATCATCATCATCGTGTCCATCATCATCACCATGTTATTGATTTTGTGCTTGTACAACATGAGCCTAGTCATATCTAGGCTCTCAATAGGGGAAATACACACTTCTAGGTTATATGCTAGATGTTATAAAACACTTCTGGATTTTCCTAATCTTTCTCCAGGATTCTCGTATTCTTTTCATCCATAGTTGTTAATCCATGTGATTCATTGGTTGGACTTGACCTTCCTACACAACCCATGAAGAATACCATGTCAATGACAATCAACAAAAAATAACTGACCCTACCAATGTAGAAGAATGTATTCATTGATCCATGTGATTCTTTGATATCCATTCAATTACCAAACACATCAGGGTTTGAACAATCCATGATATCTTTCATATCTAAGGCAACCAATTCTGATAAGGCCCCACCTCCTGAGAGGGAGAAGATTCAAGGATGAATTTTGGTATATCATAAATTACTATGAATGCACATCCTAATACATGAATTTGTCATGTCTACTTTATAATTTTCCTTTTCTTTCCTTTTTGTTCCCCAATTTTTTCTTCCCTTTATGTTTTTCATAATTTGTCAATGAAACTAAATTGGGGTGTAGGAAAACATTGTTATAGTATTATCGATGAAAGCATGCAAATTGCATGCTTAGATTACACATACACTACCTAGATTTCATCACTATCTTCATCATCATCATCCTCCTCCTCATCATCATTAGCATCATCATCAGCACCACCACCACCACCACCATCATCATCATCGAAATCATCATCATCATCATCATCACCATCATCATCATCATCATCATCATCACCATCATCATCATCATCATCATTAGCATCATCACCACCACCACCACCACCACCACCACCATCATCATCAAAATCATCATCATCATCATCATCATCATCACCATCATCATCATTGTCATCATCATCACCATCATCCTCATTATCATCATCATCCTCATCGTCATCATCACCACCACCACCACCACAATCATCATCATTATCATCATCGACACCATTATCACCATCATCATCATTAGCATCATCATCATCATCATCATCATCGCCATCATCATCATCATCCTTATCATCATCATCAATGACATCATCATCGTCATGCCGAATCAATGAAATTTTATATGAATGTGAATCAATGCATTGTTAAAAATTCCCATTGTGTACAAATTATCATCAACATCATCATAATCAACATCATCATCTTCATCATCATCATGATCACCACCATCATGATCACCATCATCATCATGATCACCATCATCATTCTCATCGTCGTCATCATCACCATCATCATCATCACCATTGACATCATCATCATTAGCATCATCATCATCATCATCTCCATCATCATCATCATCATCATCATCCTCCTCCTCCTCCTCCTCCTCATCATCATGTCCATCATCACCACCACCACCATCATCACCATCATCCTCATCCTCATCCTCATCCTCATCGTCATCATCATTAGCATCATCATCTCCACCATCATCATCGGCAGCGACATCGACATCATCATCATCATCATTGACCTGTGATCATCATCACCATCATCCTCAACATCATGATCATGATCATCATCATGATCATCATTAGCATCATCATCATCATCACCATCATCATCATCATCATCATCATGATCAACATCATCATCACCATCATCAACATTAGCATCATCACCATCATCATCACCATCATCATCATCACCATCGTCATCGTCGTCATCCTGGTCGTCATCATCATAATCATCATCATCATCATCATCGTGTCCATCATCATCACCATCATCATCATGACCATCATCCTCATCATCATCCTCATCCTCATCGTCATCATCATTAGCATCATCACCACCACCATCACCATCATCATCATCACCATCATCCTCATCATCATCACCATCATCATCATCACCATCATCCTCATCATCATCCTCATCATCATCATCATGATCACCATCAATATCAACCCTCTTACATGAAACTACCAATCACTTATATATCAAGATCTTTCCATAACCTCATTAACAACTATTGATAACAATGATATTAATGATTCCATTTAAGATAACCATGTCAATCATAAAAGTAATAATATACATATGCCTTATATGCCCCACCAATTTTATGAGGATTGCATGAGGAAACTTTATTTCTAGGAACATTTGAGATATTAACCTATAACCTATTCTAACGTTAGAATTGAAGTTCATGGTCATGAAATAATTTGGAAATAATTATTACTAGCATTTGCACCGAGAGGTGCAAAGGAATGTCGAGAGGGTAAAAATATTTAGTGTTTCCGCAACTGAATGAACGATCTGCTGATTTTACTTAATAAAATTTGTTTTGTCATTGGTAGTTCCACTTTCTACAGTACAGAATTCAGAAATCACAAAATTAATTGTCACATTTTATTTTTATATCGAAGTTCCGCATTCCGCTTTCTGCATTGCAGAATATGGAAATTGGAAAACAGATAAGTATGTCCATCAATTTAACATAAATGTGAAAGAGATTTAATAACTTATTAATTCAAATTACTATTGATCAATTAAAATTTATTAACATAAAGTTAAGTATTCAGAACATTAAAGGTTAACTTGTATCTAAAATGTGAATTGAAAAATTAACATTGATTATAGTATTTGCTGTAGAATCATTTGCAGAAATAGATAAAAGTTTTAATTAAATAAATTCATTTTAAAAAAGATGCATACATCATAAACTGTAAATTAGTGCTTATAATTTGCAAATGAGTTAGACAGTGACAGTGACTAATATGCAAAGGAGAATCAATATTTATCAAATAAACTTGAATAACATAGATGTATTAATATAGGTCTGCAAGAAATTACAAACTCTAGATTAAATAGAGTATCTTCTAGAAATTCCCCCCTAGTCCAAGAGAAATCTACCCTTTAAATAATCATTACAAAAAAATGAATCCCCATGAAACTGGGATGATCAAATCCATATAAAACTAGTGACCAAGAAAATATTTCCACCTCATCCAAATCTCCAACAATTCATGTATGTTTGGGTAATTGGCAGATTCAAACCCAAGCTGAACATCGCACCTAAAGTTCTCCATTTCATTTTTGGCTAACTTATGCCAAAGGTGGATGAAAATGTGGATCTTTCCTTGCATAGTAAGTGGCTTCCTTGGAAACTGATCCACATCTCCGATGTTGATATGATCAAGTCCTTTAATATTTTCCTTAGCTTCTTCACATCTACGTTCCTGTTGCTTGATCATTAACTTTGGAGGACAAGCGTTCTTAATCATCTCCATGGTAGGGAAGTGTAGTATCTCCATGATGCTATCAACTTCATACCATCTTCTCCCACAAATTGCCTATGCTTTTTGGATGGACTCTTCAATCATCTCATTCAAATTGAGCCAAGCATGTAGAACAGTTCTAACCTTGTTCAATTGAAAACTGCTGAGGGTGGTGATAACTTCTGGCTTGTCTTTCATATACCTTTGCCAATCCAAAATATCATCATAAGATTTGGAGTCCCGTTGTCTCTTGGATGTCTATTCCTCCAAGGTGATATACATTTTTTCAAAAGAAACATAAGTCTCAAAAGTGTCATCTTGGGTCCTAAACATTTCAGTTATTAAGTCATGATGCTCCTTATTGACTTGGATAGAAACATATTGAAACTCCTGCTAAGATAACCTAAAGAATGCAGAGGAATATTGTAACATCCCTCACCCTCCGACCGGCGAAGAAGACGCCACCATGACATTAAACATCCGGGCTAAAATCCCCATGAACATGAACATACCTAAAAATTGAATAAAATTCTTTGAACTAGAACATGCACAGATACATAATTATTTATCATACAACAGAAGCAAGCATACGTTCATTCTAGCATTCAACATGTTCATCATCATTCATTAAACAATAAATATAAATGTAGAGATGAAATGGTCAAGAATACTTATCTTATAAAGAACTCGTCCCGCAACCAGCTACGCTGCTGCAACGTTCCACCCAACCATAGGCCAGCATGCTCCTTAATCTCTCAGCAATGCTGACACCCCCGATTTGGGCATGATTCTGCAAGGAATAAGGAACAAGCAGGCTTACACATAGCCACGGATACACAAAATAGTAGATCAGCCAAGCCAACACAGTTGGGTTTATCAGGCCATCCACAAATCAGCCAAGCCAACACCGTGGGTTTATCGGGCCATCAAGGAGTTGGGAAAGGCTAAATTCTAAGATGGTGAGATCATTGAAGAGGTAAGGCCACCTACACCAGAACTAGCCTGAATTCTAGGACACCCAAACACACCCAACTTAAGGAAATCAGTCCCTTCTCTTCTACACAATCCCTCAGGACATGACCTCCCTTCCAGTGCTATTTAGGGGTTGTGGAGAAGAAAGCTAGCCCTCTAGCTCTATCTGTGTGGTTCCCAAACACACCAGGTTTGTTAAGCAAACCAAGCCCTCATCCCCAATCCAATACAATCTAAATACCAACCACTGCTTGCATGCAGTAAAACAAGCGATTCACAGCTTTGTGAGAAAACAAAAGAACACGGGGTGACAACCCAACAATGGTGAACGCAGCTCAGGTCAGGCAAAGCGATTTAGAGTTTTTATTGGCCCTAGAATGTCCAAAACAAATCAGTAGCAACCCAAAAGGTAATTGCACTCATAGCAAATGAACAATGTGGGGAAAACAACAACAACCACAAATCAGGGAAAGAACAACAACTCCATCTCACAATGAAGTGACAGGAACATTACACAATCCCAAAACGGGAGAGAAATCCGATTCTCAGCATGGACGAAAGGAAAACCTACATGGATGAAAAATCAGTATGAGAACATGCACACTGATATCGTGTTCTGAGGCCGCCCCTCCAATTCACTACGTGAAGGAAAAAAAAACCAGGAAGAATCCGGTGTGTGAAGATGGGCCAAAAACGATGGAGAGAGTGGGAGAGTCCAAGAATCCCTTGCCCACATGAAGTGGTGGAGTCTGTTGGTGGAGTTTGTGTGTGGGAAAACCTGCCACCCACCACTACCCAGCAATAACTGCCCCCAACTAACAGCAGAAGTATTTAATGGGTGGTTGACACATGGCTTTCCCCCATAGGTTCAAAGTTTAACAACTCCCCCCACCTTATCCTTGGGAAAATCATGCCCTTTTCAATATGGTTGCATTGACATAGATGTTTGGGGTTCATTTAATTAAAAAAATGCATATTTACATGATACCAAAACTATTATGTGCCATATATCACGATATACCATCGGCAATGATTCCAATCGCCGAACATAACAAAACCAAATCGATGGTGGGGATTTTTCCTTTAGCTCCACACCATGATTAATAACAATATATATATCATGTATATTTAATGCATCGGGGTCAAAACCAGGGTGTTACATTCCCCTCCCCCTTCAATAGCACTGTCCTCAGTGCTTTACAAAATTTGAACAAAATGCTACACTGGTACCACCTTAGTGTTCCGTAGGATTGAACAAAAATGGGTGTGCCAATAATATGGCATCCTCAAGCTCCCATGTAGGCTCTTTAGGTTCATAGTGCTCCCATTGCACCTTTACTTGCCCTATGGCCCGGTTCTGGAGCATTGTGACCTTCCTGTCGAGGATGCGCATTGGATCGGTTCGGAACTCTCCCTTGGGTTCCACCTGAATCACATCCCAATTTATCACATGGTTAGGGTCATGTACATATCTCTTAAGCAAAGAAACATGAAAAAAATTATGAGCTCTAGTGCTAGCATGCAATGCAAGTCTATATGCAACTGGCCCTATTCTTTCAAGCACTTCAAATGGCCCACAATATCTTGGTGACAGCTTGGCACAACTCCCAAGCTTCAAGGAAGTATTCCTTTCCCTCACTCTGAGGTAAACATGATCTCCAACATTGAAATCCATGTTCACCCTATGCTTTTCTGCATGGCTTTTGTGTCTGTCCTATGCTGCTTTCAGATTCTGCCTGATCTTCACAACCTCTTGCTCCATTTCCTTGAGCAATTCTGGACCAATCACAACCCTGTTCACTGGATTATCCCAAGTCACAGGTGTCCTACACCTTCTTCCATACAAAGCTTCATACGGACTCATCCCCAAGGATGCTTGTTGGCCATTGTTATAAGAAAAATCTACCAAGTGTAAGTAATCTTCCCACTTGGTTGGTTTGTCCATCACGTACATGTGAAGCATATCTTCTAGTACTCGATTAACTCTCTCTGTCTGCCCATCTGTCTGAGGATGGTATGTAGTGCTGAAGATTAGCTTTGTACCCAAATATGCAAACAACCCCTTCCATAAATTGGAAGTAAACTTGACATCTCGGTCAGAGACTATTTCCTTAGGCAATCCATGCAATTTGAAAATCTCCTTCATGAAGATATTTGCAATGTCATTAGTCTTATGCGTAGACTTCACCGGTATAAAATGTGCTGCCTTTGTCAACTTGTCTACCACAACCATGATGGAATCATGTTGTCTCCGAGTCATTGGAAATCCCGTGATAAAATCTAGGGAAATAACTCCCCATTTCCATTATGGAACTGGCAAAGGCTGCAACAAGCCTGCTAGGTGTTGATGCTCAACCTTTACCTGCTGACATTTCATGCACCTTGAAATGTATTCAGCCATATCCTTTTTCATTCCTAGTCAAAATTACTGTTTCCTGGCTGTAGCAATTGTCTTCTGGTATCCTGGGTGACCAGAATATGGAGCTTGATGGAGTTCATCCATAACAATTCTTCTCAACTCTACTACATTTGGAATATAACTTCTACCTTTATAAGTAAGACTTCCATATTCTTCCAATTTATATCCCTCATACCTCTTCTCAAGACTTTACTGCTGATTTGTCTGTCACTAGCTCATACCATTCATCACCAACAACATGATTAAAAATCTGCTGCCTCAATTCTGTTTGGAAAATACTAAGAGATGCCACATGCATTTCCCGCAACTTCTTGCTGACTACATAAACTACCTTATTCTCTTTCCCCTTTATGTTCTTGATTTCAAAATCAAACTCACATAAAAACTACAGCCACCTCGCTTGCCTAGCATTCAGAGTAGGCTGACCAAATAGATACTTTAGACCACAATGGTCTGTCCTTAGTTCAAATCTTCTGCTCATAAAGTAATGCCTCCACATCTTGAGAGAATGTACTATGGCTGCAAGCTATAGATCATGAGTGGCATAGTTCTTCTCATGCTCCTTCAGCTTTCTCAACTCATAACCTATCACGTGGTTGTCTTGCATAAGGAATCCTCCAAGCCCTTTTCCACATGCATCAGTACATACCACAAAATCTTTCTCTGGGTCTGCAAATTTCAATACTGGTGCATTGGTGAGAAGATTCTTTAACTATTGGAAGCTTTCTTCACACCTCTATGTCCATTCAAACTTTATCCCCTTCTTTTGCAAAGAAGTGATGGCATGTGCAACTTTGGAGAATCCCTTAATGAATCTCTTGTAGTATCCTACAAGTCCCATAAAAGATATTACATCTGTCACATTTCTTGGAGTAGGCCAATTCATAATTGCTTCAACCTTTTTAGGGTCCACCGATATACCCTCTTCTGAGATAATGTGACCCAAGTACTAAATTCTATCTCTATAGAAGTCACACTTGCTCAGCTTTGCATACAGCTGATGCTCCCTGAGCAATTGCAATGTCAACATCAAATGATATTCATGTTCTTCCTCATTCTTAGAATAAACAAGGATATCATCAAGGAAAACAAGAATAAACTTGTCCAAATACCTACTGAAGACATTGTTCATAAGGCACATAAATGAAGCTGGTGCATTTGTGAGACCAAATGGTACCACTACAAACTCATAATGTCCATACCTTGTTCTAAAGGCTGTCTTATGGATGTCTTCATCCTTGATTCTCACCTGATGATAAACAGACCTAAATTTAATCTTGGAAAATACCTTTGCTCCTTTCATTTGATCAAAGAGGTCATCAATCCTAGGCAGAGGGTATTTATTCTTCACAGTAACTTTGTTCAACTATCTGTAATCAATACACAACCTGAGTGTACCATATTTCTTCTTTACAAATAGAACTAGTGCTCCCCAAGGAGACACACTTGGTCGGATATAATTCTTTTCCAACAACTCTTGCAGTTGCATCTTCAGTTCTAGCATCTTTGGTGTACTCATCCTGTAGGGTGTCTTGGACATTGGTGCTACTCCTGACACAAGTTCAATTGTGAAATCAATGTCCCTCTTTGGAGGAAGCCCTGAAATCTCTTCAGGAAACACATCCTTGAATTCCTGTAACACTTGATAGTCCTCCAACCTAGGAGTTTCATCTCTTGTTGCCTCCAAAATATGAGCTACATACAATTGGCAACCTTTCCTATAGAACTTGTTTAACTGCATTGCTAAAACCTGCAGTACTGAAATCACCTTTGGAATACCTTTCACAACTACTGGGTTCCCTTCTTCATTCATGCATTCAAAAGTCTTGTTATAACAGTCAAGCTTTACTCTGTGAGCTTCTAACCAATCCATTCCAATGAGAACATCATAGTAACCAAGTGGTAGAACATTCAGATCTACACAAGTGATCAATCCATTCATAACCAATGGACATTTCTCTACCACTTCACTAACTTTTCTCTTAGTTCTAGTGGCTAGCTGAACTAACCAAGATTTCTTATGCTTTACTTTCTTAAAAGCACAAATATCCACTACTCTGGGAGTAATGTAACTGTGAATAGAACCAGGGTCAATCAAAATAGAAATAGATTGCTCAACAATCTTACCTGCAACTTCAACCACAGTTGACTAGTGATATTCCCTGCGGTCCTCCAGTGCTGCATAAATCCTAGGGACTGCCCTTGCTACTTGACCCACTGTTTCTGCTTCTTGAATGTTGTAAGCTGGTCTTGCACTCTAATTTTTGAGTGGACAATATCTTTGTAGGTAGGGTCCTTCACATTTCCAACATTTGAGTGGCCTTCTATCTAGTTGTGGATCCTTAGGCTTTTCTCCTATCACTCCAGCTGGCTTACTCGCAGCTTGGGATAGCTGCTTCTACCAATTCCTAAAGCTAGAACGTTTGAAACCTTTCTTTCTTTGGTCAAACTTCTCATTCTTATTGTCCTTCCATGCCTTGTGGTAATCAAGTTTACCTTTGCTTTGCTCATAGCAATACTTAGCCTTCCTTATTGCTTCTTCAAGAGTTCTAGGTTCATAAAACTCAATTCTATCTTTGTAAGAATGAGACAATCCACTCAGAAACTGCTGGACCTTCACTTTTTCATCTCTGATGTACCGGACGTACCTCAACAGCTCCAAAAAATTATTTGCATACTCTTCCATGTTATGCTGTCCCAATTTCAGCTCATGTAACTCCTTAATCTTGTCATCATAGTATCTGTCAGAGAGGTATTTCTGCTTGAAATGCTTCTTGAACTGTTTCCACTTCTCCTTTTGTTGATCCTCTTTAATTCTTTGAAGTGTTCCTACCAAATGGATGCTCCTCCATTCAGATTGAATATGGAAACTCTTGCCGTCATGTTTCCCGAATAATCCTGCACTTGGAAGTACTTCTTTATCCCAAGAAGCCAAGATTTACCCTCTTGTCTAGTCCTTACCTCACCGTCAAATGTAGGAGGTTTAGCTTTCTTAAATTCATCCCGAGAGTGATCCCTATGGTGTCTCTTTCTCTTTCTTTTATGAGAAGAAGAACTTGAATCCCTGCTAGATTCTTTGGAGTCAGATGATCCACTAGAATTCCTTCTCCTTCTCCTAGTACTGCTCTTACTGCCTTTCGGTCTTGATGTACCTCGTCTAAAGTCTATCTTTCTTTGCAAGTCTATCAAGCTCTGTAACATAGAAGCATTCAAATGATGCTGGTCTTCTTGGGCTTTGATCAAGCTTCTCATGGTGGCTGCAACATCTGATGGTGTCTCTTGCAATCTCCTTCCATTAGACTCAATGTCATCATTCCAATTACAGACATTTTCTCCCATGGCATCTCATGCACGCTCGTAAGAATCTCGAGCATCATATCTGTCATGGGTTCTCATAACTGACCCATGACTTACTTACCAAACTGTACCACCTGGAATACTGCCCTTGAAGGTGTCTATGATTCTGCAAATGTGTTAGTAACACAACTGTTAGATGCATAACATTGATATAATTCAAAATTGCTTACCTTTACCTGGTAGAAATCATAAAATAACAATTTTTCCCAAAAACAAAATTTTCTCCCTTTTCAGCCCTATAATCCATTGACACTCTGCCGAAAAGTTTACTGAAAAATAGCCAAAATTCGCTGAGAAATTGTGGAAATTGAACCCATGTGATAGATCAATTGCACTCACAAAATTACTAATCAAACATGCAAATTTACACACAAAGGAGACTGAAATTGGAGCATAACACTAATCTATATTGAATAATTGTACAATAGCCAACCTTGTGAAGTCATAGGCTGCTGTAATAAATAATTACATGAGATATTTGAACGCATAAGGATTCCATTCGAAATAGTCAAAAGCAGGCTTACTAAATCTAGTCAAATCGCCCATAGGTGCATAAAGCAGTTTCTAAATCTGCCTAGGAGCTCATGAATTGGAAAATTCAAGTAGGCAATCTAATATGTGATGGAAAGACAACTCATACATGCTTTTATTAGGAGAAAATAATGGAGGATGATGAGAGCAAAAAACAATTCAACTACACCTAGTCTTACTTTCCCTTTTGCCATAAAACTCAGTAAAGCAGGAAATAAAGCATAAAAAGTAGACATGGGTTAGGGAGGATTTGGAATAAAGTAGATATGCTAAATATGGATTCTATGAGGTTTCCCAAGTGCTCCATGACTCAATTTTAGCAAGTTTGACTTCTAGGACATGTGGAAGACAACTTGCATAGAGTGGAATATTGGAAACTAAGAAAATAAGACAAAAATGGATTAATTAATGTCTAAGGTAGCTAACTATGGGTTGATTATTCTAACACCCCCCCTTAAGCCTGAAATATGAGTAAAATATTAGAAAACTATAGGGCCTAGCAACAAGGATTAGTCACCCTTTACATACTGCATGTCCATTTAACCAAGGAAAGAGGCAAAAACCCAGTGGGAAAATCCTCCCTTAAACATGGACAGTAAAACAAAATTTAAAAATATTTTCATCAATCATGCTTCACAGCACGATAAGAAATATCCAGCGGTTATTTGAGATTGCTGAATGTCTTCTCACAAAAAATTTTGGTGAATATGTCAGCTACTTGTTCGGAAGATGCACAGAAGAGTAGGTGAATGGTGCCATCATGCACAAGCTGTCTGATGTAGTGCATATGGATCTCAATGTGTTTGGTTCTCTGTCTCTGAACTGGATCATTGCAGATTCAAATGGTGCTTTGATTATCACAATAGATAATAGTTGAGAACTCTGATTCGAAGCCACACTCACCACGTAACCCCTACAACCATAAACATTGAATTGCTGCATTTACAACTCCTCTGTACTCTACTTCTATAGATGAGAGTGCAATGGAACTCTGTTTCTTGATTGACTATATTATTGGTCCTTCAACAAGAATGAACACATATCCTGATATTGACTTTCGATCTGTGTTGTCACCTTCCCAATCACTATCAGTAAACCCAATCAAATCAAGATCAGATTTAGCTTTGTAGAAGATCCCATGAGTTTTTGTTCCCTGAACAAAGTTAAGGATCCTTTTGGCTGCTCTCCAATGGATCTCATGAGGCTGATCCATGTATCTTGAAGCCACACTTACTGCATAATAAATATCAGGTCGAGTGTGTGTAAGGTACAACAAACACCCAATCAATTGTCTATACAGTGTACTATCTACCATAGGAGAAGAACCTGCTTCATCAAGCTTAACTCTTGAAAGTAAGGGAGTCTTTCTTGGCTTGCAATATTTCATGTTGAACTTGTTCAGCAAATCCAGAGCATACTTGGACTGATGTACTTTTATTCCATGTTGGGATTGAGGAATTTTGAGACCCAAAAATTGGCTCAACAACCCCAAATCAGTCATAGAAAATGCATGGTTCATTGCATCCTTCAAGGAGGCAATTTCTTTCTTTGAGCTTCCTCTAATTAGAAGGTCATCCACATACAAGACAATAATCATCAAAGAACCATGAATCAGCTTCAAATAAACATTTGTATTAGACTTGCATCGAACAAAACTCAATGACAGCAGAAAGCCATCAATCTTGGCATACCAAGCCCTGGGGGCTTGCTGAAGCCTATACAATGATTTCTTTAGCCTACACACAAAAGATGGATTAGTAACAAACCATTGAGGCTGATGCATGTAAATCTCTTTGGTAATATCTCCATTCAGGAAAACACAATTCACATCCATGTGATGTACCTCCCACTACTTTGAAGCTGCAATGGCTAAGGCTAGCCTGATGGAGTCCATCTTTTCCATTGGTGAAAAGGTCTCATTGTAGTCAATACCATGTACCTGTGAGTAGCCCTTGGCTACCAATATTTCCTTATATTTCAAAGGTGAACCATCAGCAGCAAACTTAGTTTTGAAAACCCACTTACATTGAACTAGCTTCCTCCCTGGGGGAAGATCAACCAACTCCCAAGTGTTGTTCTTTTGGAGTGAGCTGAATTCTTATTTCATGGATTCTTGCCATCTTGGATCATGTGCTGCATCTTCATATGTTTGTGGGTCTGATTCAACCATCAGATAGCATTTCTCTGCAAACAAAGGGTCTTTCATACTCAGGGCACTCTCAAACTGAGATCTAGTCCTCCTAGGATCACTAGGATTTCCAGCTAGTTCCCCAGCTGGATGAATGGTATTTTCTGCCCATTTTGATCTTATAGGACTGTTAGGATTTGAAATTAAATCATCATTATCAGACATATCAGAATCAGCAAAATCATTTGTCTCTTCACTTACATTCAATGTTTTTGGTGGTGAAGAAGACTCTCCAACTTCAACTGTTGCTAAAGGCTCTTCTTGGAACTAAACAATACTTTCAATGAAGGATTTGTTTGTGATCAAATTGATCATCTTGTACCCTTTTGAATCTTCAGAGTACCCAACAAATAGACACTCTTGGCTTTGGGGTTGCAAAGCCTTCCTCTTTTTTGTTGGAATTTTAGCCCAAGCCCTTGAGCCAAAAATCCTGAAATGGTCACATCTGGCTTGTTCCCACTCCATGCTTCAAAAGGAGTCACACCATCAAGTTGTTTATGAGGCACCCTATTTTGAATATAGGATGCACAGTTTATAGCCTCGGCCCAAAACTTTGGTGGCAAAGTCTTAGCCTCCAACATACAGGTTGCCATCTCTTTCAGTGATCTGTTCTTTCTCTCAGCAACACCATTTTGCTGTGGTGTGTAAGGGATTGAATGCTGCATATGAATACCTACATATTCACAATATTGAATGAACTCAAAATTGACATACTCACCACCATTGTCATATCTGAGGATCTTGAGTTTCCTCCTAGATTGGTTTTCAACCAAAGCCTTAAATACTTTGAAGAGGCCAAAAACTTTAGACTTATGCTTCAGGAAGTAAACCCAACAATACCTGGAAAATTCATCTATGAAATTTAATGCATATTTGGCCTAACTCATTAACATATGAGGGAATGGACCAGCAACATCATTGTGGATCAACTCAAGAGGTGCAGAGGTTCTCTCATGACTAGCTCTCTCAAATTTATGCTCTGGGTGTTTTCCTAGGACACAACCTTGATAGACTCCCTTGGAAAACTTAATATTTGGTAACCCTATGACCATTTATTTTTCACTTAGATCAGAAATATACTTATAGTTAAGATTTCCAAATATTTTATGCCAAAGCTTGCTTGCCTCATTAGCATGAATCATAAGAGCAGAGGGGTTTGAGTAGGGTAGAAAATGTGAAAACAAGTATACCTTCGAAGTGTGATCTACAACTCCTTTTGCAATGACTTTACCACTCGATATCTCCATGGTCTCAACATCATCAGGGGAGAATATGACCTTCTTTGGAGACCCTGTGTGGGTCATCTGATACACTGACAAGAGGTTAGAGAAAAGACCTAGAAAATACAATACATTGTTGAACTTACCATGGTCAAGATCAATCCTTCCTTTGCCCAAATTGTTAGTGAGAGAGTCATCTCCCAGCACTATTAGTGGACCTTTTGACATGTCAAGAGAGGAGAATGCCTCCTTGGTCGAAACCATATGTCTTGAAGCTCCGGAGTCTATGATGAGGCTAGGTGAGCTTGATGTGCCAGCAAACAATGCATGAACTCTCTCTCTGTCTTATGAATTTGATCCTCCTTCCCTATTTTTTCAGCTATTAGGAAGGGAGATGTTATTCTTCCCCAGGAGTTGGGTCAGCATGTCAATTTGATTCTTAATGTAGGAGCTTTTAGGATGAAATCCCTTAGTGTAGTATGCCCACTTGCTCATTTCTCCTTTGTTCTTCTTCTTCTGGAAATTCTTCTTGGAGACTTGGGGCTCCTCCTGAGACTTTTTCTTGTCTCTCTTCTGCTCAGGTGGCTTCTTAGCTTTCTTCTTGCCTTTTGAATCCACCCTTGAATCTCCAGCAACCATAGCTTGGTCTTTGGAAGGTTTGATGGTGCCCATCATCACTAGTTTATCTTGTTGTTGTGTGAGGGATTCCATGAACTTTGCAAGCTTAGGCATCTTTCAGGATTGAGCTATCAACTTGGTGGCATGAAAGGTCAAAACAAACACTGAATATTAAAGTCCAAGCTTCAAGAGTATGGACAAAACTAGTTGCTCCTCCTTTTCAATTCCACACTGTTTTAGCTGCAAAACAAGGGCTTTAAACTTGGAAAAGTAGAGTTGCAGGGATTCGAAGCTGCTGGGACTAAGGGAGATCAATTCATTCTTGATTTGATGTCCTCTCATCTCATCTATATTACCAAAAATCTATACAATCTTCTTCCATACTTCATTTGGTGATGTCAATCCATCAATATGGAAGAGGAGATCTCTGGATATGCTCAGACACAAGAGACCATAAGCCTCACCCCTTCTGTTGTGCCATTTAATTTTCTCTGCAGCTACATTGGGCTCTACTTCAATTTCCATAGTCACCCTGTAGAGACCTTTCTCTCTCAACAGTATCTCCATCTCTGCTTTCCATTCAAATAAATTAAATGGAGTCAAGATGATCTTCTGAGATTGATCCATAGCTCAAAAATTGTCCCTTCAGTCAGCAGAATAGATCCCAGTCAAGATGTTGAACCTGAAATAGCAATATGGAAGGATATAAATTGATCTATAAAGTCTTTGATACCATGTGGAAATTGAACCTAGGTGATAGATCAATTGCATTCACAAAATTACTAATCAAACATGCAAATTTACACACAAAGGAGACTGGAATTGGAGCATAACACTAATCTATATTGAATAAGTGTACAATAGATAACCTTGTGAAGTCATAGGATGCTACAATAAATAATTACATGAGATATTAAAATGCATAAGGATGCCATTCGAAATATTCAAAAGAAGGCTTACTAAATCTAGTCAAATCCCCCATAGGTGCATAAAGCATTTTCCAAATTTGCCTAGGAGCTCACGAATTGGAAAATTCAAGTAGGCAAGTTAATAGGTGATGGAAAGATAACTCATACATGCTTTTATTAGGAGAAAATAATGGAGGACGATGAGAGAAAAAAAAAGTCAACTGCACCTAGTATTACTTTACCTTTTGCCATAAAACTCAATAAAGCAGGAAATAAAGCAGAAAAAGAAGACATGCGCTAGGGAGGATCTGGAATAAAGTATATATGCTAAATATGGATTCCAAGAAGTTTCCCAAGCACTCCATGACTCAGTTTTAGCAAGTTTGACTTCTAGGACATGTGGAAGACAACTTGCATAGAGTGGAATATTGGAAACTAGGCAAATAAGACAAAAATGGATTAATTAATGTCTAAGGTAGCTAACTATGGGTTGATTATTCTAACAGAAATCCCACTTGAAAAACTCAAATTTTTCCTTTTTTCCCAATCGAACCTCTTCCTAACTAAAATTCCGACACTTCGGCGACCCAATCAACAAATTTCCTCCGGCGCTCATCGGCGGCCCTATCACTATAATTTTCTGATGTATCAGATCTCTTGTTGTCTAAGCTACCGGACTACCATTGGTGATGCCAAGGATTGATGTGTGTCAGTGATCGGAACGTTAATCACTACAGCATCGACGAGGAAATTAACTCCATAACGTTGTATTGGCAATCAGAAGCACTCTTCATCGAGTGGATAATTCCTTAGGCAGTCACAACGGCAGGAAACAAACCAACTGTGGGTTTCGTGGACCATAAAAATCATTGGTGGTCTCATCAACTATTTTCCCTTGATGTATCGGTGATCAAATCCACTAATCCTCTCCGTCGCATCGACGACTCAAACAATAAACTCTTTCCGCTGCGTTGGTGATTGGAGCACTATCGACAGTTGAAGACTCTAATCGTCGGGGTGATAGTCCATCTGACAGCCACAACGGTGGACTCATGAACAACTAAATTCTTTCAACATTCATTGGTGACCTCATCGACTAAAATTTTTCGATGTATCAGTGGATCAAACAACAAACCTTTTCTGATGCGTCAGCGCTCTCGTCAACTAAATTTCACCGACGCCCATCGACGATCCCATCATTAGAGGAATTTTGGGGTCTAAAATGGGCCTCCTAAGGAAAATAATAAAATAATAGTTAAAATAATAAAATAATATTGATTAATTTTGGAGGAAGAAAGAAAAAAACTACTTTTTGTGTTCGTATTTTTGACATATCTCCCTGTGTTTTTACTCAAATTTCGATCGGGAGAGCTCGTTGGATGCGGAATTTGATTCCGAATCCAACGAGTAGCCACACTGCATACTTTTGATGGACCCCGCTACCCCAAAAACAAGAAATACCTGAAATCACGTGATGATGACATCATCATCACATTTTTTAGGTATTTCTTGTTTTTGGGGTAGCGGGGTCTGTAAAAAGTATGAAGTGTGGATACTCGTTGGATGCAGAATCGAATTCCGCGTCCAACGAGCTCTCCCGATTGAAATTTGAGTAAAAACACAATGAGATATGTCGAAAATACGAACAAAAAAAGTAGTTCTTTTTAATGACAAATATGTCAATTCAACCATTATGGTTGACTTATTTTATTGAAATTCTATTGGTTCTTGAATTCGAACTCACAAAAACTTATTTTGGCACATTTTCTTATAAGGCCCATTTTAGACCCCAAATTTCCTCTAATGTAACTAAATTTCACCGATCATCGATGGTCTCGACACTTAGAGAAATTTTTGAATTTTTTTTCCTCTTTGTCCTTTCTCCCACCAATGTATCGACACCCTCAACATCTATTTTCCACTGACGTCCTCCGCTGCATCAGCTGCTTCATCATCTAATTCTTGCCGACGTTTCAGCGGCTCAACCAACTAAACTTCACGGATGTATTAGCAGTCCAATATTCTATTTTTCTTTGACGAAAGTCTTTCCTTTTAACTACGTCAATGTTTCAGCAATCTTTATCTGTATGGAGCCGATATATCAGTGATTCCATCGTCTATCTTCCGTCGACAACTTCCGAACTTCGACAAATTCTAAAATTTATCTCTCGCTAGTTCTCATTGGGTGGACTTCTGTCTATGCTGTCCGATGCATCAGAGAAGCTTCAGACTAAGTTCTTCGATGACCCAACGATCTTGGAACTTAGAAAAATTTTGTGAATTTTCCTGTCATTCACCGATTTTCTTTCTATTTTTTCTGGGTAGAAGGAAACCTTCCTCTGCTAACTGGTTCTCATGGCCCTCTAAGGTCCAATGCCGCAACGATGGCTATGATACCATAATGTAATGTCCCTGACCCTCCAACCGATGAAGAGGATGATACCATGCCATTAAACATCTGGGATAAAAGCCCCATGAACATGAACATACCTAAAAATTGAGTAAAACACTTTGAACTAGAACATGCACAGATACATAATTATTTATCATACAGCAGAAGCAAACATACGTTCATTCTAGAATTCAACATGTTCATCATCATTCATTAAACAATAAATATAAATGCAGAGATTAAATGGTCAAGAATACTTATCTTATAAAGAACTCATCTCGCAACCAGCTACGTCATTGCAACGTTCCACCCAACCATAGGCCAGCGTGCTCCTTAATCTCTTAGCAGCACTGCTACCCCCAAGCTAGGCATGATTCCCTAAGGAATAAGGAATAAGCAAGCTTACACATAGCCACGGATACACAAAACAACAGATCAGCCAAGCCAACACAGTTGGGTTTATCAGGCCATCCACAAATCAGCCAAGCCAACACCATGGGTTTATCAGGCCATCAAGGAGTTGGGAAAGGCTAAATGCTAAGTTGGTGAGTTCATTGAGGAGGTAAGGCCACCTACACCAGAACTAGCCTGAATTCCAGGACACCCACACACACCCAACACAAGGAAATCAGTCCCTTCTCTGCTACACAGTCCCTTAGGCCCTGACCTCCCTTCCCGTGCTACTCAGGGGTTGTGGAGAAGAAAGCCAGCCCTCTGGCTCTATTTGTGTGGTTCCCAAACAAACTAGGTTTGTTAAGAAAAACAAGCCCTCATCCCCACTCCAATACAGTATGAAGACCAACCACTACCTACATGCAGCAAAACAAGCGATTCACAGCTTTGTGAGAAAACAAAAGAACATAGGGTGACAACCCAACAATGGTGAATGCAACTCAGGTTAGGAAAAGCAATTCAGAGTTGTTCTTGGCCCTAGCATGGCCAAAACAACTCAGCAACAACCCAAAAGGTAATTGCACCCACAACAAATGAACAACATGGGGAAAACAACAACAACCACAAATCAGGGAAAGAACAACAATCCAATCTCACAATGAAGCAACAAGAACATTATACAATCCCAAAACAGTGTTAGATTTTTATCATTCAAGATAGCATTATGATCTTAGGATATTTAACTGAGAGAATAACATGCACAACACAAGATACAAGAGACACAAAGAATTTTCCTTGGGGAAACCATAAAGGAGAAAACCCCGCAACTTCCTTAGAGATAGAATCAACACCAATGGCAGTAGCAAAACCCGAAAACATAAAGATGATCTCCACAAATTCTATCTCTCTCTCTCACACTGAGAGAGCTTCTCCTCTCTCACTCATGCGTCCCAATGAGTCAGTGTGTGTGTATGAGTATGATAAATAGAGAGGCTCTCAATCTCTATTTATATTCTTCCGTTCACTTGGAACCCACTCCAACATGTCGGCCTCACTTAACAATTACTTACTAGAGCCGACATCTCTAGGAGTGTTTAATAACCCTAGTGCCCCACCACTTGTGGGGACTTTTCCTCCTCTGACCAATAGGATGGTAACACAATGGTGGGGACTATTTCCTTGACTTACAATGACTCACCTAGGGTCGAATTCACTAGGATAGTCTAATAACCCAAGGGCCCCACAAATGTGGGGACTTTAACCCTTGACCAATAGGAGGGTTACCCACAATGACTTGACATGACTTTGTCATTATAGAAACTTCTCGAAATAAACATAGGGGTATGACATGACTCAAATACATTACAATACATCTCAAAATGAAAATTGGGTTACAATAGATAAGACATACAAGTGAATACATTCCGAAGTTACAATTACATCAACACTCCCTCTTAACTACGAAGGTATTCTCTTGACACAATTTATCAACACAAGTCTTCTTCTCTGTATCATCTTGGTCATTGTCAGGTGTTTGTCATCTTCAATTCATTTTCATATTGATCTGGATCATCACTCGATCTGGATCATCATCACTGGATCTAGATCATCACTCGATCTAGATCATCATCACTGGATCTGGATCACTATCACTGGATCTAGATCATCACTGGATCTGGATCATCTTCACTGGATCTGGATCATCACTGGATCTGGATCATCTTCACTGGATCTAGATCATCACTAGATCTGGATCATCTTCACTGGATCTAGATCATCACTGGATCTGGATCATCAGTGGACATCATCACTGGATCTGGATCATCACTGTTGGATCATCATCACTCGATCTGGATAATCTCTGGAGCATCATCTTTGAATCTGGATCATCACTCAATTTGGATCACCATCACTGGATCTGGATCATCATGGGTTCTATCTCATGATTGTTCTCATCATAGGAATTTCTACAGAGCCAGCCCTCTTTCATGCTGGTTGTAGGCCTATCCTGCATGTAGGTCTTCTTCAGCGCTTATATATGACCTACTCGTCAGAATGGCCCGTCCAGCACTTACATCTGACCTACTTGTCAGAAAGGCACGCCCAACACTCACATCTGATCATATAGGAACCAATCCTATAATCACATCAGAAAGGCCCAACAATCACATTCACCAGCATGATAGGAACTCAAAATACTATCATCTGTGAAAAGGATCAGCACTTACAACCACAAGCATGATAGGAACCCAAACTACTATCATCTGTGAAAAGGCACAACACTCACATCCACTAGCATTATAGGAACTCAAACTACTACCATCTGTGGAAAGGCACATCACTTACAATCACCAGCATGGTAGGAACTCAAACTACTACCATCTGTGAAAAGGCACAGCACTTACAATCACTAGCATGATAGGAACTCAAACTACTATCATCTGTGAAAAGGCATAGCACTTATAATCACCAGCATGATAGGAAATCAAACTACTATCATCTGTGAAAAGGCTCAGCACTTACAACCACCAGCATGATAGGAACCCAAACTACTATCATCTATGGAAAGGCCATTGCACTTACATCTAATCATGTGGGAACACATCCCTCAGTCACATCATAATGGCTCTCAGTCCTAAACTGAGGATTCCTGGTACCTCATCAGGTAGCACCATTCAAAGAATGGCGGTAACCCTTATATCTGGCACCAAGTCAGAATGGCCATCACTCACATCTGACATGGGAGGAACCTAATCCTTTAGCCATGACAGAATGGCTCAGCCCTTACATCTAATCAATTGGGAACACATTCCTCTATCACATCATAATGGCCATGCACTCATATTTGATCATGTGAGAGAACATCTCACCGTCATATCAGAACGGCCCTCAGTCCTAGACTGATTTTTCTTGGTACCTCACCAGGAAGCTCCATTCAAAGAATGGAAATAGCCCTTATATCTAATCATGTAGGAACCAATCCTATAGTCATATCAAAATGGCTTAGCACTCATATCTAAAATGGAAGGAACCAATCCTCTCACCATGACAGAATGGCTCAGCCCTTACATCTGACCATGGAAGGAACCAATCCTCTCACCATGTTAGAATGGCTATGGAACTCATCACTTTCCCTTGGAGGAAAACTCGATTTGGAGAACAACAAGCTTCTCCCTAAAGTACTCAAACTTTAGCCTAGCCAATGGCTTTGTCAATACATTAGCTATCTGTTCCTCCATCGCAACATACTGGAGCTTCACTACTCCCCTCTGCACCATATCCCTAATATAGTGATACTTGATCTCGATATTCTTTGACTTGTCATGGAACACTAGAGTCTCTGACAACTTCATGCAACTCTGGTTGTCACAATGTATACAAGTAGCATCCAACTGGAGATCAAATAAATCAGACAGTAGCTTCTGCAGCCATACTACCTCACAATTAGCTGAACCAGCTGCGACATACTCTGCTTTAGCTGTACTCAGTGCCACACAGGATTGCTTCCTGCTAAACCAAGAGATCACACTTGATCCCATACTGAAGCAACATCCTGAAGTGCTCTTCTTATCGATAGCACTTCCTGCCCAATCTGAATCAACATAACCTTCCAGGTTAATTTTCTGATTCGCATCATACTTGAGCCCATAATCAACTGTACCCTTCAGATACCTCAGAACATGCTTTACAGTAATCAAGTGAAAATGTCTCAGATCTGTCAGGAACTGGCTCAAGGTGTTCACAGCAAAGAAAATATCTGGTCTCGTGTTCATCAGGTACATCAAGGACCCAATCATCTGACGATACATCGTAGCATTAACCGACTTTGATGAAGCATCGTTCAAGAGCTTCAGATTCGATGCCATAGGTGTGGCCATAGCCTTCTAGTCCATGATCCCAAACCTCTTCAGGATCTCTAGTGCATACTTCCCTTGTCCAAGGAAGATTCCATCTGTACTCTGCCACACCTCCATACCTAGAAAGTAGTGCATCGACACATAATAGGAGCATCGCTAGTCTTCCGCATTCAACCTTGAAGCAAAGGTTGGAATCTACTTTACTCTTAGTAAAGACTAGAGTCATCAGTAATCTATCCATCATGTCATACCATGTCGAACCTTAGATATTTTGTAGTCACTCCCTCTAAAGTGGAGCGTCATACTCCCTCTATCTTCCGTACTCTATGCACTGAACATTCTGTACCGGAGTGACAAGTAGCTTCCTATGCTACTAATATTCTATGTATCCATCTAGGATCACTAGATATCAATATCCTCTATCTTGAACTTTTTCAAAAGTTCATCTCGCACCCATCTGTGAGCTTGTCATCCTCTATCAACCTTGTATCAAAGGTTCAGATCTTTATCAAGATCCTCATGTATGTGTTATCCCATGGGTGTCTTCTAAGCTCGTACAAGGTCTTCTTTTATTTGCACACATGATTATGCCTATCATGTGTCTCAACTCCCACTGGCTGCAAATGACTCTTCGAATATTTCCTTGTATCCACGATGTTTCCATCTACTACATGATGGAACTATGAACTTCCCTTCATGTATCGATACTGCATCATAGACATCATTCTTCTTGAACTGGTCTTCTTGGTTACTTCTTCATAGATGGAAGGTTCTACATCAATGATGTCGTTGCATTCGCCATATTATTCTTCATCTTTGAACTATCGTCACTTGTTCTTCAGAACAAGTTTCATTCTTCTTTGCTTGCAAGCGATTATGTATGTGGTATTTCCTACAAATCAAATGCATTTGTATGGTTAGAAACATTTCATAAGGAATATTCATACTAGCAAATTCTTATGCATAAATATGTGATCATGCAACTACTTTAGCCAATACAACATTCATCCATATCTCACGAAAACTTTTCTAGATGCCTTCCATCTCTACCACGAAAACATTGAGATTGTGCACTAATCCAATATGTCAGCAAAGAGGTTTCATTCTAGATAAGTAGCAATGGAGAGTTGTATAGCACCATGAGCTACTTACCCAACACATGCATATTAGTAGTATACTGTCGTTAATGAAAACATCCTATCATGCATAATACATCAACTGAATATAAACAAATGCATAAAAAAAACAATATCATGAAAAGACAATTGAATACTCATCTTTATTTGTTTCATGGGTAGACTCCTTCTTGATCCTTCCGCTTCATCATCTTCTTCATTCATGACTTCACCATTTCTTATCCAAGCTCTCAAGATGGATAAGAGGTTCTTCAAGAATTGAGTTCTTCATATTCCTCATCGCTTGAGGGATCTTCTTTGGATGGCGAGAGCTTGATCTTCAATTGCTCCCATCTTCTCTTCTCTTCTTATGGGTCGAGCTTCTTCTTCTTCCCAGAGTCTACTGAAAGTAATCACTTCCTTCTGGCACACATTCCTTGAATGAATGAATCCCATTATCCTGGGAGGCCATTCAAGGTGGACATCACCACTTCTGCATTCTTCACATCTTCTTTTACTGCTTCAAGTTATTTTTTGATTTGAGAGACCCTTGTAAAGTATGACTGCATGGTCTCTGCATTCTGAATCTTCACATTCTTCAACTGGTTTCTTAAGGTCATATTCTAATTTCTGTTCTTCCCTTCAAATAGCTTGGTTAAGGAATCAAACATCTTTGGTGTCTTTAAGGAAGACACTTGTAGTACAAGTTGATTCGTGACTGAATCAACAATCATATTCTTGTGTAAGGCTTCTAGCCTCATCTCCCTCTAGAACTGGAACCTCTCTACTCATGTAGGTGTCTAATTCATTTTCTTCAGAGAGATCATATACTTCCATTCTTGGAATTTTCTCAACTTCACCAAGCTTATCATCAAGCTGATGTGATAGATCACTTTGAAATGAGAACCTCAAATGGAAATAGAAAAGATTAGATCTTACCAATTTGAGGTGTATGTCCTAGTTCTAGAGCTGGCTGATCTAGGGTTTGTCACAGAAACCCTAATTTTAAAAACTTGGAATCTTTTAGATATGATTGGATAGACATATAGATCCCTTCAAATGGAGCTGTCCAATGTACTCCTTTTTTGAAAACAGTGGAGGGAAGCTCCTAGAACAGGAAGCCCTAGTTTTCCAATTTCTTATGTAGAAATGCCTGTTACTATTTCTGTGATATCTCCAACATTACTACTCCTATATGTATGAAATTTTTCACTAAGGTAACTTCAATTTTACCTAATCCAAAAACATAGGTTTCATTATAATTGGTTTCACCAATTGGTATTTATGATCATTTTCCAAAGATGTCCTGTTATAGGACTGTTCATAACATCAAAGTTGTATGGAATTCCATGTGTCACTGGTTCATATTATGAGTGTTAAATTTGGACCACAGATAGTAAAGTCCGTTCCCTTTCTAGAACATCTTGAAGAATTCCGTTTGGACCTCTGAATCCAAAGATATTGCAATTCTCCCTAGATGTCCTGTTTAGGGATGAATTCTAGAAGAGGCTAGAACCCTAACTTGGAGGGATCATATATTGTAGAATCTAGCGAATTGGAGGATGATTTTTGGATACAGTGTAAATAAGGATTTTATATTTGGCCCATGCAATTTTCATTTCCTGAGCCTTCACCAATATTGGGATATAGAGAATGTACCAAAACTTAGCCGTTTTAGTATTTAGGGTTTTTCTAGCTCGGGGTCAAACTAGGGTTTGACTTTCCTGGAGTTTCACCCAACCAAATTTCTTGATCTAGGTATCTAAACTTCGATTTTGATGAGGTGAACAATCCCATTATGGGCTCACCCAAAAATTCCTCTTCTATAGAAAGCCCTAATTTTCGCATCGAAAAACTGAAAATGCTCGGAATCAAATTCTGCTTCAACAGAAAGATGCGCCCTTCAATGGAGAGTCATCCTAGCATACTTTTGCTAATGGATTGTGGAGAGAGACCCAAAAAGTAAGAAGCCCTAGCTTCTGTAGCTGCACAATGTCTTCTTCTCAGGTTAGCTCTGATACCATGTTATATTTTTATCATTGAAGCTAGCATTATGATATTAGGATCTTTAACTGAGAGAATAACATGCACATCAATAAAACACAAGCACAACACAAGAGACAAGAGATACAAAGAAGTTTCCTCGAGGAAACCATAAAGGAGAAAACCCTGCAACTTCCTTAGAGATAGAATTAGCACCAATGGCAGTAGTAAAACCTAAAAACATAAAGATGATCTCCACAGCTTCTGTGTCTCTCTCTCACACTGAGAGAGATTCTCCTCTCTCACTCATGCGCCCCAATGAGTGAGTGTGTGTGTATGAGTATGATAAATAGAGAGGCTCTCACTCTCTATTTCTATTCTTCCATTCACTTGGAACCCACTCCTATAGAAATAATATATCAATGCTATGAGAAATGATGCTAAGAAGAAGCACAGGGAATAGATCTTGCTACTAAGAATTCTCACAAGCATACACAGGAAAAATAGAGAGAAGAAAAGAGACTGAATCACATGAATGAAGAGATGAATATTGGTGTGTATCCTTCCATTAAATAATGATGAATAATAGTGTACATAAATAGCACATCCCTCATAGGAAAATTGAATTGTATGGAAACAAATCATAAAGATAAAAAAGGATGACTTACCAAAACATAGCAAACCCCCATAGGTGGCTAAAGCACTTACCAAATCTATCAAGGACCTCACGAGTTGGAAAAAACATGAGTGAGTTGTAAAGAAGATGGAAAAAACATGCTAATCCTAGAAAATGGAGAAAAATTAATGGAGGATGGGTTGGAAACAAAAGCTCCTAGTTTCCTAGTTGACTAGCTTTTATCTTATCCATAGAAAAGCAAGAAAAGCAGAAAAAGCAGAATAAAGTAGAATCTGCTGTAAAGTCCCGTATACTAATTCTGGATGGTCAAAAGGTGGTCAAGATCAACCTAGAATTGGAAATAAATCATTCCTAGGATATAGATGGCATGTATTGACTTTAAGGTGGAAGTGGATGCCAACTAATTAAGCTAGTGGGTGGATAATTAATCAAATAATGATTAATTATTTTATCCTAAGTTGTGAGTGGGTTTAATATATTCCTACACCCCCCTATAAGTCTGAATTTATGATGGTATGACCAAAAATATGGATGCATATGGATGCATATAGGGCCTAGCAACAAGGCTATGGTCACCCTTTAACAATTATTATGTCCAGAAAAGTGAGGAAAGAGGCAAAACCACATGGGAAAAATCCTCCCTCAAGATAGGAAAAAGCACAGAATTTGAAATGTGTCTTGAACATATCTTCATATTCACTTTAATGAGCTGACTGAACTGCTTTTGGATGAAGGAATTTTTGAAGAAATCATGAACTCCATGATCATGCGCTAGAGTGTAGAACCTACAAGAAGGAAGAGGGGAGACTCCTTGTATCTCATCAACTGATGAAGTAGGAGCACTAGCTGAATGCTTCTTTCTGCTGTCAAACTATGATATACAAACATAATCTGAAATGGAAAAGAGATATGTGCATACTCCTTCCCAAAGAGTACAAGAAATAAGGCAATTTATTTCACACCCAATTCCCTAAATAGCTGCAAAATTGTAATGTGGATCACATGTCAATCTTCCAATCTGATGTAGCACATGTATAGATCTGATATGAGGATGATAAAACTATGATATATCAGAAATAGTAGCATATGGAACAGCAAGGACAAAGGATTTAGTGGCTCCATGAGGATATAGGGCTAGACTAGGAAAATTATGAGCAACTGGGGAAAAATGATAGGTGTAAAAATATGAATGATGGATGGGCATAAGATATGAACCATAAGTGTTTATAACATATCCAAACATGTTTAATATCATTCCATATATGACTAAGGTCATGGATAAATAGCCACTGAAAGTTAGGAAAGACTTCAAATCATGTAAGATAAATATGACTGCATAAGAGACCAATGAGGAATCAACTAGTGAACTAGGGATTTGTAGAGTCTTAGGATTATTCAGAGCTATGGTAGATGGTATGGATGGTGGTATGATATGTGCATAAAACTGAAAATATGCTTCTAAATCAGAATCCAAAGGATCACATATAAGCATATCAATAGACTCATGGAAATACACTAGTAATGAATCCTCTGTATGAAAGGAGGAAAGAATGAGATGTTCACAATCTTCAAGAAGGCTCTGAGTATTGATGCCAAGAACAAAGGAGGATATGCTGAAGCACATGAGATCAATTAATTTAAGTGGTATGACAAAAATAAGGCTTGATGTGGCTAAGAAAACATCCTGTAAGTCACTAGGTTGCGCACCATCAATGAGAGAGGTATGCAAGAGGTGTAAAGGATATGGCACATAGATCTCATAATCTAAGATAGAAGATTGAGAGAACAATGAATGGGTTAGAGGATCATAATCAATATCAGCAGCAGTTCCATATGTTACTTATTTTTCATCAATAGTATCACAAGAATAAAAATCACCTTCAACAGACACAGAAAAAGATGGCTCTTCAATATTTGCTTCTTCATTGAAGGAGGAAGCACTCGAATCAATGAGGGTCGAAGCAACATGAACTGTATGAGAAACTTATTCATCATGATCAAATTCATTAGAAAATGTAGAGGCCAAGAAATATTGAGAAAGAGAACAAGAGGAGATGCTAGGTTGGCTCCATGCTTCATCTTCAATTTCCTGCAAACCAAAAGCTTTGTCCAAAATTTTCCAAAGCTCAAATGGAAATTCAGAAGAATCTATGAGATGATATATATTTGGAGACATTCCCAAATACATAATTCCATAAGCTCTATCACAATTATTTATCCAATCAATCTTCTCTTCATAAGACTCAGGTTCACTAAATGCACCAATGGAGACATCAAAGAGACATTGCCTCTTCAAGTATGCACTCATCTTTGGCTTCCAATCAGCATAGTTGAAAGGAGATAGTAGAGGAAATTTTTAATCCATATTGAAGTTGTTGATATTCTCTAGTAGATACTCTCTGCAACCTGTAAAACAAACTAGGAGAAAATCTTGTAAGCTAGACAAACTCTTCTTCAGAGAGGGATAGGAGACTGGATGCACTCCTCAACTCTCTATCACTTGATCAACCTATTGCTCTGATACAATGTAGAAATAATAGATCAATGCTATGAGAAATGATGGTAAGAAGAAGCATAAGAAATAGATCTTGCTATTAAGAATTCTCATAAGCATACACAGAAAAAATAGAGAGAAGAAAAGAGACTGAATCACATGAATGAAGAGATGAATATTGGTGTGTATCCTTCCATTGAATAATGATGAATAATAGTGTACATAAATAGCACATCCCTCATAGGAAAATCGAATTGTATGGAAACAACTCATAAAGCTAAAAAAGGCTGACTTACCAAAAATATATCAAGGACCTCACGAGTTGGCAAAAGCATGAGTGAGTTGTTAAGGAGATGGAAAAAACATGCTAATCCTAGAAAATGGAGAAAAACTAATGGAGGATGGGTTGGAAACAAAAGCTCCCAAATTCCTAGTTGACTAGCTTTTATCTTATCCATAGAAAAACAGGAAAAGCAGAAAAAGCAGAATAAAGTAGAATCTACTGTAAAGTCCTGTATACTAATTCTGGAGGGTCAAAAGGTGGTCAAGATCAACCCAGAATTGGAAATAAATCATTCCTAGGATATAGATGGCATGTATTGACTTTAAGGTTCAAGTGGATGCCAACTAATTAAGCTAGTGGGTGAATAATTAATCAAATAATGATTAATTATTTTATCCTAAGTTGTGAGTGGGTTTAATATATTCCTACAACTCCAACATGTCGGCCTCACTTAACAATTACTTACTAGAGCCGACATCTCTAGGAGTGTCTAATAACCCTAGTGCCCCACCACTTATGGGGACTTTTCCTCCTCCGACCAATAGGAGGGTGACACAATGGTGGGGACTATTTCCCTGACTTACAATGAATCACCTAGGGTCGACTTCACTAGGATAGTCTAATAACCCAAGGGCCCCACAATTGTGGGGACTTTAACCCTTGACCAATAGGCTCGGGTTACCCACAATGACTTGACATGAATTTCTCATTATAGAAACTTCCCATAATAAAAATCAGGGTATGACATGACTCAAATACATTACAATACATCCTGGAATGAACATCTGGTTACAATAGATAAGAAATACAAGTGAATACATTTCGAAGCTCCAATTACATCAACAAACGGGAGAGAAATCGGATTCTCAGCATGGACAGAAGGAAAACATACACCGACCAAAAATTGGTATGGAGAACATGCACATAGAGATCATGTCCTGAGGCCACCCCTCCAGTTCCTTACGTGAAGGAAAAAAAAACCAGGAAGAATTCGATGCATGAAGATGGGCCAAAAACAATGGAGAGAGTGGGAGAGTCCAAGAATCCATTTCCCAAATGAAGTGGTGGAGTCTGCTGGTGGAGTGTGCATGTGGGAAAACCTACCACCCACCACTACCTAGTAATAACTGCCCCCAACTAACAACAGAAGTATTTAATGGGTGGTTGACACATGGATTTTCCCCATAGGTTCAAAGTTTAACAATTCCCCCCTCTTATCCTTGGGAAAATCATGCCCTTTTCAATATGGTTACATTGACATAGCTGGTTGGGGTTCATTTAATTAAAAAAAATGCATATTTACATGATACCAAATCTATTATGTGTCGTATATCACGATATACCGTCGACAACAATTCCAATCGCCGAACATAACAAAACCAAATCGATGGTGGGGCTTTTTCCTTTAGATCCACACCATGATTATATATATATATATATATATATATATATATATATATATATATATATATATCATGTATATTTAATGCATCGGGGTCAAAACTGTGATGTTACAAAAATGCACTTGCAGTTGCATCTTCACACTATTTTACCAGCAAGGCTATCCTTTGGATATTAGTGGCATTTGTATTTTTTTCATTCTGCAATTCATCATGGAGAGAGGAATTCTTGAGCTGGAACTCTTTAAACTTGTCTTCAAATGCTTTCTCTAGATTTTCCACATGAGTTTTATGCTCTCTCTTGACCTCATCTAATTCTTCCTCCAACCTCTTTATTTCTTATTTCCTTTTGTCAAACTCCTTGTTCAATGTGAGAACTGCATCAAGGTTGGCACCTGTGAAAGCACCCAAAACTGTACAAAATCCACTGCATCAATCTAAGGATCACCATATTGTTGAGTCCAAATTATTTGATTGGTGACAGGTGCAGACAAATCACCATGAATCCCGCTTCTCTTCTTTCCTTTCCTTACCACTATCTTGGACGAGTTGCTATAAAAGTAATCTCCAAGAGGGACTACATTGTCTTCATCAAACTCATCGATTGACCGAGTAAATGAAGAAGTTCCACTCACTGTTGAAACCAGTGAGGATGTCTGATTAATGGTGGGAGGTGGCATAGAGATGGTAATGTGGGAATTAGTGAAGGGAGAGGAGAGGCTCTGATCATTTTTGGGTTCAGATATTGGAGAAAGGTTCTGAGTAGAGGGTCCAAATAGTGGAATACCAATGTTAATGTATAAGAGTGATGATGAAGGTAATATAAACCGCTTAGGAACAACAAAAGGTGACAAAAAAAATGAGAATAAGTGCAGAGGGATAGTGCAATATTGGGTTATTGTAGCTAGGAATTTTGCACCTCCTGTGGATAGGAGTTGTTCCTCTAGTCTGAATGGATCAGATCTAGAACAAATGGTACACAACAAGATTGGAAGAAATTCCCTAGAATGGGTGGAGATCTGGAATCAAATCTCTTTGATGTACTAGTATGGTTGTTTCCTGTAAATATGATCCTTCGTGGATGTACCTACATAATCACAAGAAAACAACAAACAATATCAAATAGAACCAAAATATAATCCACTATTCTATATTGATGACTAAGGAATTCAATAATAAAACATACGATAATGGCACAATATATTTTATGGGAAGGGAACAAATTTTGCATTAGATAATAGAGAATAAGTTTAAAACCTATGCATTAGTGTCGATGTACTCCTTCACAAAGCCAACATCTCATCCCCGATAGCTCCAACTTGCCCCCTCAAGCTCACTTAACTGATTTAGGCTAGAATATCAAAGCAACAACATAACTTTACTCTCCTCTCAACCATGAAGAATGGATTTGCTTTTATAGGCTTGGAATGGATAGATATGGTTGAGAAATGGGTGGGTGAGGTGGCTAAAAGATCCTATAAGGATGGATCTCGAGCCCAACTAGACCTAGTGATCAGGGATAAGGGTGCCATGAAGCCTTATTTCGAGAAGTTTCATGAGAACCTCTATTTTTTCACTTTTTACCAAGGGCACTGCTTCTTCCTCACTGAGACAGAGTGGTGATAGGGAAAAACCGCAAATTGATCAAAGAGTAAAGGCGGTGCCACCACTTACTGTCAACACATTACAGGCGGTGCTAAAAAAGGTACCACTTTTTGACTAAAGGGTAGAAGCCGTGCTGGATTTCACATATAGATTTGATGTTTGGACCAATATTCTTACTTCACAATTTGGGATTAAGGGAAAACACTGAATTTTGGGATCTCATCACATGCTGATGATGAGATTTAGGTGTAGTAGAATTCCTTCCAAAGCATGAGGCTAGAGGAATATGATAGGAGAGAGATTTGAAAGAGAAATTTATTACTTTGAGGAAAGAATCAGCTTGATCAAAGATCATCAACAAGGAATCTACAATACATAAATAATTTTGACTCATGAAAAAACGTGTCTTCATCATGGCTATATACCAATACAAGGTAGATCCATGAGAGAGATAAACAAACATGGCTACTAGAATAAAACGTAGATCCATGTGATAGAGGACTCAGACTTGGACATAGCTACTAGATATACAATGTAGATCTATGTGATACAGATGCAAATTTGAGCATAGCCACGACCATAAAAATGTGGATCCATGTTGCTACTTCATACAATATACTCCATCACAACCTGGGGAGAATGCTATGAGTGATTTTCAATAGATACCCAGGGTATTTGTCTCGTATTCCACAAAGTACGTCTATCCATGTGATTACAATAATTTGAAGTTGAACATAGTAGAAACCACTTGATTGTTAGTCAATGATGTGAACCATTAACAAGTGCGAGGAAGATCACCATTAATGTAAATGATTCCAAAGGTATCCTAATAGAAACTATTGAGTGTGAATCAATGATTTGATGTCAAACACTCAGCCAAATATCTCGATCAAAGGTCAAACATGTGAAGCTTTGTTGAGAGCGAGATAATATTTCATTAAGACATACATATCTCAAGGTACTAAACTTGTTTCTAAGACTAGTTCCTGGATAATGAGCTGATGTCGATAGGAATAGTCACTTTGAAGGAGGGCCATGATGAATCTCACATCAACGACATGAAACTCGGAACAAAGTTTTGGAATGTTGTAGACAATGTAACCATTGGACTAAATTAAGAGTGCTAACACAAAGGTTGTTTTGATTACAGAGGTAAACTTTCAACTTCCCTTTGAACATTGGGCGACACGAAAAAAGACTTGGGAGCATTGACTCAATGAGGTGGAACACAATACGACATTGGAAAATGCATTCTTTGAAAGACACAAAGGAGTTGTTAGCACCGATATTTGAGCCCCAAGGTTGAGGTAAGGCCCGCTCCCAGGTAACAGGAGAACCACTTTAGAATGCACCTCCAGCCTTGCGTGGTCAGAGAGGGATCTCTCGCTTGTCTTCAAACTTTACTCTACACAAGATATTCGATCAAGGATGGTCAGGAGGCTGGACTCCTTGGATGGGAAAAAGTAGAGTGATGTGAGATGCAGGTGGGATTATCAGGGCAAGGGCCCTGTTAGCACCGGAATTAAACCAAAGGTTGCGGAAGGGCTCACTTCTGGGTAATAGCAAAACCGCTTTTGGCCGCACCTCCATCCCTACGCGGTCAGAGAGGGATCTCTCACTCGTCACTAGAGTAGCTACACATAATCTTGTTAGTCTTGTGTGTCACCAGAGTCTACTCTGCATAGGATATTCAATCGGTATGATCAGGGGACTAGGATCCTGAATGGGGAAAAGTGGGTTGAGGTAGGTGCATGGTGGGGTTATCGGGGTTAAAGGACCATGGGAAAATGGAGTCGAAACCTACACAAGAAATGATTACAGATGGAAATAATGATGAAAGGTAGCAACTGGAGGCAATATAGCTGCTGATTTCCCAATCAAGATATTTTAGCGGGGGTTTTGGAGGACAAGAAAGGGTAGTCCATCTCATGGAGCATCGGTGAGATGAATTCCATGAGACTTTACAAGAACCATTGTTAATTCCTGGAAAGCAGTCAGAGCATAGCAAGTATGAATTTCAAACCACTATACCCTCTGTTGCAGGCATGAAGATTTTGCATCAACCACCCTGCAACAGATGTTCGTGTGGTTGGAGTTGAAAACCTGAGTAGGGAACATTTGCATTGGAGTCGAAAACCTGAGTAGGGAACATTTGCATGAGGAAAAGAATGGCATGGTGTTGTAGATGGAGGTAAGATATCTGTCAATCTCACAATCAGGAGATATTTAGAGGGTGGTTAGGGGACAAGAGAGAATATCCCATCGTACAAAGCACTAGCGAGATGAATTCCACGCAATTTTAGAAGAAAACTTGATAAATGTCTGAAACAACAGGCGAAGCATAGCATGTATGAATTCCAAACTGTTATACACTAAGGTACAGACATGAAAGCAATCAACAAACTAGAATGGAAACAAGATATACATTTCACATAAAGAAAATACATATTGAAAGAAGCAATGAAACATGAATATTCGTCTTAAGAAACAACTCTTCGTCTGGAATTTTATTCATAACACAGGCACCAGATCTTATTTACAACAGAGAGCCTCAGCCCTTGAAGGTTTCCCAATCCTCTAGATAACTCTTTTCCCCCTATTGAAAGTGCATTTATAATACTTCAGAGCTGAGATTGTTCTCCGAAACAAACCTAAAAACTGTTTGTAGTCACAATCATGCATTAATAGTATAGAGAGTGGAACTATTGCCACATTTTACAAATATAAACAAACATTATGGAGCTAGTGGGTGCATTCGGCCTGAATGACAGCTTGACGTGCTTGGCCGTTATTATGGATTATGAGTATGACAACTCCTTCTATATCTGAAGCATGTGTTTTTGCCGTGTTCAAATGTGGCTTTCTCCATGGGCGCACACCGGCAAGGCGGTTTGTAACTTTCCCCTTCTCAACATCATCCGGCACCTATTTCTTCTCTGAGTAACATTGTTGGACATGGAGTTCAAAAGAAGGGCAGTGTTGCTTCTGGCTGAGGCAAGCCTTTTTGGTGGCTTTTAATTCTTGTACTCTTCACCCTCAGTGAGATGGGGTCTCCCACAGGAAATAAGGTGCATCATATCTACACCAGCCCCATCACCCTCGGTGAGTGGACTTCACAAACATGGTTGTGCAGGCTCTAGACCCTTGATACTCCCATTCAAATAGATGCCTATACATGGAACAATCTAAGACTATCTCCTTCTGTAGAGGCTTTGGGCACATCGATGGTATCAGGGGTTCCTGAAAAAATGCTTACGGGGAGTAAGTGTCCGAGCACCACGTCGTCGGCGGTGAAGGTGTCTGAAGGTGGGTATACCTCTCAAAATAATTCATGTCTAGTCAATGGATGGTGTCATCCTTGGCATGCAATACCAAGGTGGTGGGTGAGTGTGGAAACTTTCTCACCAACCATCAACACCCCTAGATGGACAATATTCTCAAACTAGATATTCATCACCAAAATCTTCGGGCCTTTGCAGATTTGTGAAGAGGTAGAAACTCAGGTTCTGGAGATATGATAGTTCACTCCCATTGCTCTGAAAATAGTATATATAAGGCTTCGAGATTGACCCTCGCAATGAATGGTCAACATTCCTACACACTCTATCATCGAGTGTTTTATTTTGGTATCTGCATGTGTGAGGGTGCGAGCAGAGTGATCCTTTACTTGCTGGGGATCTAGTCTCGTCGTTTCATCAGCCATGGCACCTTATCGTCTGCTATGGGAAGTATTTTTTGGATGCCACTTCGTATAGCTGATCCATGCCGCAAGGCTCATGAAGTAGATGCTCCCATGCTTTCTCGTTCAATGATGTAGGAAACAGAATGACTTTCTCCTTTATGCTGGCCTCACCCCGTGTGAGTGGCGGATTCACCAGCTACCTTCCTTACTTACGCAGGTCAACTCACACAAAAGTTTCCTATCTTTGTACAATGCAACTCTGCCACAGGGAGGATTCACCTGTACACATGCTACAAATGGCATTCAGGAATTCTACCAATCTACCGGGAAGCAGATTACACATATGAATGTCCCTTTCCCTGTCGTCTTCACATTGGATGTGACACTTGTATCCTGGGGGCCTCCTTGGCCATTTGATTTGGGGTGAACTTTCACATCCACCCTCCACGTCTCCTTACTTTTTCCACCAATTTATCCTTTCTAGATAGAATGGGTAGCTTTGGATCGTGACGCGTTCTTATCCGTCGATCGGGATCAACCTATTCGTGCAACCGTTGATCCGAGTGGGTCCTAATATTTTCACAATGCAAAATCCTGGTCTTCAACCAGGTTAGTTTATATTTTGAAATAGAACACAACCGTAGATATTTTCCCTTCTCTGTTGTGACTGTCGATATTCATGGCCGGGACCACTTTTTCGCGATTTGGAATTGCGAATTTATCCACACAAGTTTGGTTTACGAAATCGTTCGGGACCATGGATCTACTTCTGATCTCATCTCCACCATTGAATGTTTCCGACCTTTAACTATTTTTCAATATGGAAAAGTGGCTTTGGTCGGGCATGTTCGCCATGTGAAATGTTTTGACGTCGTTGATCTGCCATCCGCTCAATCTCAGCCTTCGATCATGAGTCCCGCTTAATGCCTTCAGCACACCCAATGTCCTCCTCAAACTTCTGTCAGGACCATAAATAGACTGTTGAAAATGGAGTGTTAACAACCGTCTCCATGAGGGATGCTATCCTCCTAGTGAGGTAGTAAAGAACCCCCGTAGACCAAGTGCCAAAACCATTGGGTTGTCTTCAATCTTTCTTTGAAATCTCCATTTTGCTCTGAGCTACCGCTTCAACGACTTCCTGCCACTCCCGTAAATGAAGTTCATGACTGCAAAACCTGTGCTTGCAATTGAAAATGAAAACAAACTAAAATAGCAATTGAAGGAAATGCTTGATAATTACCAATTTTATTTGTTCGTACCTACTCTACCTAATTTTGTGCACAAGTCCGATTAAGTGAAATCAGGCTTCCAATGAATCCAATCAAGCAAATTTCCCAATAGTTTTGTTTTTTTTCATGCTTGATGGACAGAAATGAAACAAGTAATGGGAGAGGGTAATGACAAATAGTCTACTCTTTAAAGCAGAATTGTGACCAACCATCATCCTTACCCATCCCTTCCATGTACCTTGCTATGGGGTCATAGAAAACATGGAAACCTACAATGTAGTCTATCTTCTGCTCATGGGAAAGTCGTCTAGAACTTTCTTCTTCTAGTGATTTGTCCAGTTGATACCCAGAATATTGTGGAAGATGGCCCACACAATATTTATTCAATGAAACATCCTCTTTTTCACCCAAAATTTCTGCAACAAGAGCTTGATGTGCCTCAAGAGGGAGGTCCTCCGCTTCTCAAGTGGAACCAAGTAGGCATATCCCTCCTGTGTGAGGTGGTACTCCTGAAGGTGGAACATCGAAAAATGTATCTATTTGAGGGCTTCTACATCCTTCTTTGTGGCTCAACACCTCATCACAAACCCCGATGTATCAGTAGCTGGAGAGGGATTGCATGACAGTTTCTTTTTATCATCTCCTCTTACATACAAGTTTTTGGACTACACCATCTTCCCTTCTTTCTATTTTTACTTAGAGGCTCTAATCATGTGTCGTATTAATTGAAAAGAGGCATAACACAAGGGTATGTTATCACCTTTAGTGCCCTTATTTCCCTTTTCTGCTTTAACCTTTTGACTTCGAATAGCATCTTGGTCCTCTCCATCAACAGGTCCTGGTTCAATGGCTAGCTTCTCAGGTACAGCCCACAGGTATTCTTCCTCATATTCATCATACATAGGTGCACTGAATTCCTTCTTAAAATTGTCTTGTGCGGACCCGGGGTGACGCAGGTCGTAATCTTCAGAGAACAAGCCTTCAGGATCACATGTTTCTATATCAGGCTGGTCATCTTTTTGTATACCTGGAGAGGGATTTAGCGAGACTGGGACTCTCCCATTCTTCTTGTAGGGCCCAACCAATTTTAATGTATATTTTACTTCACCACCACTGCCCTAACTTGATAATATTTTTGACCTCTCAAGGTTTTCCTCAACCTCTAGACAATCAGTAAACATATGCTGCAGAGTGGTTGATTTTCTTTCGAAAAGAAGCAGGGACAACTTAGGAGGAAAGGTGGCTGCATAATAGATTTTAGCGGCGTTCTCAAGAGGTTGGACCTCCTTGGGAATGTTATAATAAAATCTTGTGAATATTCTATTAAAACTAGATAAGGCCTCACCCTCATGTCTCTCCAGGGAATAAAATTCTGAAAGTATTTGATCCAGTGGCCGTCTCCTACCCCAAAAATTTAAGAAGGTGCAAGAAAACTCTTCCCAAGTGTTGATGGACTTAGGATGCAAGTGCTTGAACCATTCTTTAGCATCTGCTTGCAAGGACTGGGTGAAATCCCTCATGTAGAAATCATCATGTTCTATCTCAAAAAGGTCAGAGAAATGCTCAAAGCTTGTAAATGTTTCTTAGTAGTGAAATCTTTGAATTCTCCATCAAATTTGGGGAGGTACTTGTAATGTTTTGCAGGAAAATCATAGAGGATGGGTTGCAATTGTAATGGTTTGTACAGGCTTGGATAAATGGGAGAGACAAGGTTAGGCACAATAGATACGTTATCAACTGAGGTTTCATGAATTTCACAGGGGTGACCTTTGACGTCGTGGGCCTCTAGAGAAAAATCTAGGTCAAAACCAGATGTACAAGACTATGCAATGCTTTTTGTTCGTAGAGAAGGATAAACATGAATATATTCATAACTTTGCTCAGAATGAGTTGAACCAAAAGGTGGTTCTGATAAATTTAGGGAAGGATAAGAACAAAATTACAAGATAGAACAAAGCTTCTTGGAAGAAATGTAGACTCAAGCATCTTAGCCTTCTACCATGCATTCTTTGAGCTTTACAAGGGGTTCCTTTTTCTGGATGGAGCCTACCTGTCTTTTTTCTGATCATTTGATTTCTAGGTTGTACCACCAGCGGAGTCTCTAAAGTTTGAACCCTTCAAGAGTGGATTCGCCAGGTGAAAAGTACTCAACCTTCTTGATATTTGATCATTGTTCACCATCAACAACCAGATATAAAACCATGTCATTTTTCCCAGGGAGGATCTTCAATTTTGTCCCCGACAGCAGCGCCAGTTTGTTAGCACTGGGATTTGAGCCCCAAGGTTGAGGGAAGGTTCACTCCCGGGTAACAAAATAACCACTTTAAACTATGCCTCTGTCCTCACGCAGTCAGAGAGGGATCTCTTGCTTTTCTTCAGACTTTACTCTGCATAAGATATTCGCTCAAGGATTTTCAGGAGGCTGGACTCTTGGAATGGGACAAAGTAGAGTGACGTGAGATACAAGTGGGAATCAGAGAAAGGGACCATTGACAATGGAGTAAAAAACCTGAGTAGGGAACATTTGTATGAGTAAAAGAATGGCATGGGGTTGCAGACGAAGGAAAGATAGTCGTCAATCTTGCAATCAAGAGATATTTAGCGGGTGGTTAGGGGACAAGAGAGAACAAACCATCACAATGAGCACGAATGAGATGAATTCCATGCAACTTTAGAAGAAAACTTGATAAATGTCTGAAAAATAGGTGGAGCATAGCATGTATGAATTCCAAACTGTTATACACTAAGTTACAGACATGAAAGCAATCAACAAAATGGAATGGAAATAGGATATACATTTCACGTAAAGAAAATACATATTGAAAGAAGCAACGACACATGAATCTCCGTCTTAAGAAACAACTCTTCCTCTGCAATTTTATTTATAACACAGGCACCAGATCTTATTTACAACAGAGAGCCTCATCCCTTGAAGGTTTCCCAATCCTCCAGCTAACTCTTTTCCCCCTATCGGGAGTGCATTTATAATACTTTAGAGATGAGATTATTCTCCGAAACAAACCTAAAAACTATTTGCAATCACAATCATGCATTAATAGTATAGGGAGTGGAAATATTGCCATGTTTTACAAATATAAACAAACATTATGGAGCTAGTGGGTGCATTCGGCCCGAGTGATAGCTTGACGTGCTTGGCCGTTATTATGGATTATGAGTATGAAACCTCCTTCTCTATCTAAAGTGTGTGTTTCTACCGTGTTCAAATTCCTCTTTCTATGTCGGTGCACACCGGTAAGGAAGTTTGTAACTTTCCCCTGCTCAACATCATTCGCCACCTCTTTCTTCTTCAGGTAAAATTGTTGGACGTGGGGTTCAAAAGAAGGGCAGTGTTACTTCTGGTTGAGGAAAGCCTTTTTGGTGGCTTCTCATTCTTGTACTCTTCACCCTCAGCGAGGTGGGGTCTCCCATAGGAAATAAGGTGTATCATATCTACACCAGCCCCATGACCCTCGGTGAGTGGACTTCACAAACAAGGTTGTGAAAGCTCTAGACCCTTGATACTCCCATCCAAACAGACACCTATACAGGGAACAATCTACGACTGTCTCCTTTTGTAGAGGCTTTGAGGGCAGCGATGGTATTAGGGGTTCCTGAAAAAATGCTTACGGGGGAGTAAGTGTCCCAGCACCGCATCATCAGGGGTGAAGGTGTCTGAAGGTGGGTGTACCTCTCAAAATAATTCACATATGGGCCTCAATGGCTAGTGTCATCCTTGGCATGCAATACCAAGGTGGCGGGTGAGTGTGGAAACTTTCTCACCAACCATCAGCACCCCAAGATGGACAAGCTTCTCAAACAATATCTTCATTGCCAAACTATTCGGGCCTTTGCATATTAATGAGGGGGCAGAAAATTGGGTTCTGTACATATGATAGTTCACTCCCATTGCTCTGAAAGGAGTATATATAAGGTTTCGAGACTAACCCTCACAATGACTAGTCAACATTCTTGCACACTCTGTCATCGAGTGTTTTCTTTTGGTATCAGCGTGTGTGAGGGCACAAGTAGAGTGATCCTTTACTTGTTGGGGATCTAGTCCCGTATTTTCATCGGCCATGGCACCTTTCCATCTACTATGGGAAGTATTTTTTGGATGCCACTTCATACAGATGATCCATGCCGCAAGGCTCATGAAGTATACGCTCCCATTCTTTCTCATTTTGTGATGTAGGAAACGGAACAACTTTCTCCTTTGTGCTGGAATCGCCTCGTGTGAGTGGCAGATTCACTGGCTACCTTCCTTACTTACACAGGCCAACTCACACAAAAGACGCTTGTCTTTGCACAATGCAATTGTGCCACAGGGTTGATTTCACTTGTATGCATGCTACAAATGGCATCCGGGAATTCTGCCAATCTACCAGGAAGCATATTACACATATAAATGTCCCTTCCTATGTCGTCTTCGCATTGGATGTGACACTTGCAGCTTGGGGGACTCCTTCGCTATCAAATTTGGGGGGAACATTCACATCCACCATCCACGTCTCTTTACTTCTGCTGCCAATTTCTCCTTTCTGGATACAACAGGAAGCTTTGGATTGTTACACGTTCTTATCCGTCGATCGGGATTGACCTCTTCGTGCAACCATCGATCCGAGTGGGTCCTACTATTTTCATAATGCAAAATCCTGGTCTTCAACTGTGTTAGCTTGTATTGTGAAATAGACCAAAACCATAGATCTCTTCCCTTCTTTATTGTGACCGTCGATATTTGCAGTCGGTACCACTTTTCACGATTTGGAATCGCGACTTTATCCGCATAAGTTTGGTTTGCGAAATTGGCAAGGACTGTGGATATGCTTCTGATCTCATCTCCATCGTCGAATGCTTTCGACCTTTAACTATTTCGCAATCTAGAAAAGTGGCTTTGGTCGGGCATGTTCTTCGTGTGAAATTTTTTGATGCGGTTGATTTGCCATCTGCTCAATCTCAGCCTTCGATCATGAGTCCCGCTTTATGCCTTCAATGCGCCCAATGTCCTCCTCAAAATTTTGTCAGGCCCATAAATAGTCTGTTGAAAACAGAGTGTTAATAGGAGTGGCATGACTCATGAAAGTGGATCAACCCAGAGACAAGCTAATTTACCCAATTGACTAAAGTAAATGCAGACAAGTGCCATGTTCAAAGGTGACGACAAACTTCCATATTATTTGCAAAATGAATTGATTTCCTTCCCTTAATTTCCCCATCATGATCGATGAGTGCCTCTTTTCATTTTATGAGTTCAAATAGGGTAACAAACACTCGTTGTAGCTCATCCGAAGACAAGTCCATTCTCATACATTTTACTAACCTGAGAAAGGAGGGGTTCGTTCCTAGAAAAGGGTATTTAGTGTTTAGTTTAACAAGTCCTTTGAAAGTTAACTTGGTATCTTTCACGTTTAGAGAGTCTAAATGAAGAGAGAAGAAGACTCCAAAGGGTCCTTTTTCATATGATTTAGTTTGCTAGGGCCTGAAAAAATATAAAATAATACCCAAGAGAACTCTTCCAGTCATGATTGGCTGGAGTGTTCCTTTTTCATAAATAGTCCGTCCGAACCAAAAAAGAGATAACCTATCGTTGGAAAGAATACTCTTCAAATACTTTTTTGAGTATGAATAAGACAAGTACTTGACAATCTTTTCATATTTAGGGAGTTCGAAAAGAGTTTAAAGGAGACTCCATTAGGTCTCTTTTCATGATGAAAGGTTTTTACGAGGTTGAAAAGAACCGGAAAAAGAATCAGAACTTTGATACCGGGTTTTAGGAGCGTGATCAAAGTATCGAAACGAATGCTCCAGGACTTTTTTCATTTTTCAAAAGTACAAAAAAGTAAAAAAAAGAACTTCCCCATAGACATTCCTACTTATTCCCGCCCTTGCAACACTTAAAAATGACCATTAGTTTCCCAAAATATTCAAAAAAATGACTTTTATAAACTATATTAAAGGGTATTTTTATAAAAAAATGATTTTAAAACATTAAAAACCCTAAAAAATATGTTATAAAAACTAAGAAAATAGTAAAAAACCAACTTATTTGCTATTTACTAAACCTTGAGAGCATTTTGGGAGATTTCGATCCAAAACTTCAGCTGGAGATTACGGGAGCATCCACCATCCGTTTTTCACACCATCAGATTCAGGTAAAAGATACAACCATCTTCTTTCCTTTCATGGTTTCCAATTTTTAATTTTGATGAGTTTTTGATCTCATAGGTCAAAACTAAATTATTAAATGTGGGCACCGCACTTGGCCTTTATGGGAAAGGAGGTGCTCGACATAAACCACGTTTTTTCAGTTTAACACATGAGGTGGCACCGATCTATCTTAACTAGGCAGAGGTGGTGTCGGACGTGGGCTTCAAAAAACATATGGACCAACCAAAATAAAAGTTTGTAAGAGATTTTAATGGTGGGAAATGCTTCTAAATGGATTTTTAATTGTTTTTGGCAGGTTCATTGGATCAAAAAATGGTTATTTGGAAAGAAAGACAACATGATGATGATGATGCCCTTGTCATAAGAAATGTGAATTGTGTTGGAGCCCTACAAGGTTGTGACCTCCTGAAGTTCTTCTGGACCCCTAGTATGGTTTTGCATCATCGCTTACTGTAATATATTCTACAGATGTGGAACCCAAAGTAGCAACATTTTGAGGTAGGACCTCATGTTTTGACTATAGATGTGGAAGACATCTACTTCTTCACAAGGATATCCAGATAAGGGTCACCTATCTCTCTCACTGGTTCCTGAGGAGAGGACATGACTACTCAAGAATGGATTGATCGTCATTGTCATCCTTGTACAAAAATGTCAGGTAAGAAGATTCCCGTCAGGGTTTTGGTGGATATGCCACTTCGCACTATTCTGTTCATGATGCAGAGGCTGGATGGAAGCTAAGGGCCTCATCAGGCATCCCAAACACATATGTTGTATTCCCTGGAAGCTGTGGCACCTACAGTTTTCAACTGGGAAGAAGCACTTCCTCTTGTTTTCAAGGAGTAGTTGAAAAAATGTCAGTAAGGAGAACTAAAGTAGTTTGGTTACAGGTCCATTTTAGCTTGCTTATTCTTTGAGAGGGTGCCTCTCATGAGACCCTAGGTGATCTTCACTGATCTTAGGAATAGAGACCCACACATGATAAGGTGGGTAGAGATCATGGCCCATATAGGAGGTGGCAGGGCCAAGGTGAAATTCAAGGCCGCTTTCTTCTGTTGGCTACGTGACTAGATCCTCATGATTGAGGATTATTCCTACACAAGGACTAATTTTAGAGGTGAACTGGATCTACCATCACCACCTAGTGCTTAGTGGGGAGATATTGGTAAGAATAAAAACCCTAAAATGTTGATCATGTTTTTATATTTTCATATTTTATGTTTTTTATGGGTAGTAACAAGACCTAAAAATTTACATGGAGATGTTGGTGGTGCACGATCTGGGGGATCCTCCCCGATGGATAGAGGAGCTGGAGCTCAATTTGTTCGCAGAGGTGATGACCATCTTACTGAGCTGGAGGAGAACTTGGAGTAGATGACTCTTGAAATCCTTGATGCAGCGATAGATGACCTCTCCATGAGGTATTAGAGACACACTGTAGGAGTGCCAGACTATTTTAGTCAACGGCTTCGTAGGGTAGCACGGGCCATCATGTGATATCATGAGAATCATTAGATGGTGTAATGCATGATGTACAACTAAAATATTACTAGCTTTAGAGTTTTTTGTATGATTTTGTATTTCCTGAAAGTCGTAGTGCTTCAGACGAGGTCTCATGACCATATTATTTGTAAAAAACACTTTATATATATATACATAATTATTAATGGTGTTTATATGTCTCAAATGGAAATCATATTTACATGAGTTTTATGTGTCATTTACAATTTATTTTACAATGAACCATGTTTATTTTACAAGTTATGAATGAGCAATATACCAGCCTAGGATGTAGTTTTCTAATGAATCAGCAATTGTATTATCTGATCTAGGGATATGCCTGTAAGTGATACACTTGAATGACCTCTCTAATAAACACACTCTCCAAAACAAATGGATGAGTACAGGGTTTATGATGGTATAGACATGGTTTAGATGACAAACCACTAATTGCAAATCCATAAACACAACCAAATCATGAATTTCTCGATATGTAGCCTCAGTTAGTAGACCTATTACTGCCTGATACTTGACGATGTTATTGGTAGTGGGACCAATACATACCACTCCTAAACTGATCAAGTCATGAGCCAGAGAATAGAGAACCTAAGCAACTGAAGCAAGGTTCATGGTATGACAACAAGCACCATCAGTGAAGCTTTAAAAAGCCATTAGATCTGCATAGCCAAAACATGGTATAAACAGTTTGGACATTAAACTCAACACCATACTGAATCAAGACACAACACACTGAAATCCAAAAATTTACATATATATAAGGTAACATACAAAAATGATTTAAGCATAGTACCTCTTTAGGTACAACCCATTTTGAGGTTTCCTGAAGGGTATCCCGTCATAATCCACGAGCTCGTAACCCCCTTCTCCAAAACTTTGCTGATGACAAAGGGACCATACCACATTGACTCAAACTTCCCTTTACCTAGTTTATCGTGTCTTTGATCGTAGGTCGAAACTAGGCCACCTTCATTGAAAACACGAGGCTGAATAGATTTATCATATTGGGCCTTGACGCATTTATTATGTGCCTCATTAGCTAAGGAAGCATCTCTTATAGTTTCGTTAGCATTAGTCAAGTATAGAAATCTCTCTTCCTTGGTGGAAGTGTTTAGGAGAAGTTCTACTACAAGTTTCAGTGATGGAATCTGGAATTGGATAAGAAGGACAACTTCTATTCCATAAACTAACTAGAACAGTGTGAAACCAGTCACTGTTTTTACCAAAGTCCTGTAAGCCCAAAGAGAAGAAAAGAGAGTCAGGTTCCAGTTGGATTTATGATCTCCAACCATCCTCTATAGCATAGTTTTTAAAACTTTGTTAATGGCCTCGACCTAACCATTAGCCTCCAGATAGTAAGGAGTTGAGTTTTCATGGAGAAAACCCAGCTTGGTACTTAACTCGGTCATCATCTGATTCCAAAAATGCGATCCGTGGTCAGTGAATATAGACTGTGGGACTCCAAACCTAGCTATCACATGATTAAATAAGAAGAGGGAGGAATTCTTACCATCATCTACATATGTAGGCATAGCCTCATCCCATTTTGTGAAATAATCAAAGAATATGATGATGTAAGCATGCCCCCCGACTGAGGTAGGATTACAATGCATAAAGTTAATACCCCATTTGGAAAAAGGGCCAACCACAATGACGAGGTGTAAAGGAGCAGGGTGGGTGATCCTTTTTGGATAGAAATGTTGGCAGGGTGGGCATTTCTTAATAGCATCATGACAGTATTTGAATATTGAAGACTAGAAATAGCCAACATAAAGGATTTTATGAGCTATAGCCATCCTAGAAAGATGACCGCCACACGCTCTAGAGTGGAAATCATTAAGGACTTGTTTAGCCTCTTCATGTGTAAGGCATGATCAGAGAATGGAATCGATACCACATCTATACAATTTATCATTTAAGATGAGTTATTACTTTGCATGGTGATGGATATGATGATGATCATCATGGGATATGTTGGGCTGAAATATTTGAGTTTGGAGATAAATAATTTAATATCCATACCATGGGCCAGTTGTGCTGATCAAGAACATGAATTCATCTAGAAATGAATCATTGGGAGCAGTATCCATCAAAGCATAGGGAAAATCACACATCAACTGTGTAAAGACAAGGGATTTCTTTGAGAATATTTGCCCCCTAGCACCTAATGAGTCAAGATGTAGTACATAGGGTTCTGATCTACAAGTACCACGGCAATGCAAAGAAATATTTAATGACGAAATTTTTGAACAACAATGACCATAGCCAATGCTAAATTCTCCACACATGAGTATTGGGTTTCATAATCAATGAGATTCTTATTGGAATAATATATCACATGTTCCTGACCGTTGGCATCCTCTTGGGATAGAACCATTCCAATGGTAGTAGAGAAGGTAGCAACATACAATAGAAAGTCCTTTGAATAATCTGGGGGATGTATCATAGGTGAATGAGTCAAAGCATGCTTGAGATTATCAAAGGCTCATTGGCCCTGGTCATCCCAGAAGAATGGAGTGTTCTTTTCCAGGAGACGCATATAACCGTGTGTTTTCTCATTGAAATTGAAAACAAAACGACGAAGAAATTTTTCCTTCCCTTGCAAACTTTGGAGCTCAACAATGTTTGTTAGGACAGGTAGGGCCAATATAGCAGCAATCTTCAGTGGATCAATCCAGATGCCATCCTTAGAAACCACAAAGCCAAGGAGACGTCCCATCTCAACACAAAAAACACATTTTTGTGGATTGAGCTGAATGTTATAATGACGAAATCTCAGGAAAATGTCTCTAAGATGCTCAGGGTGGTCTTCTCATTGTTGTGAATGCGCTGGGAGATTGTCAAGGTATAAATCCACGATGTTCTTAATATCATGAAACACATAGGACATGGAACGTTGGAATGTAGCTCCGACGTTATTGAGGACAAAAGGTAAATTCCTATATGAAAAGGTTCCCCATGGGCATATAAATGCCATTTTGTGCTGATCGATGGGAAATATATCAATATGATTATAGCATAAAAACCATACATGAATGATAAGATGACACTTCCAGCACAGTTGTCTATAATTTGATCGATATGCAGAGTCGAAAAATTGTCTTTAGGACAAGCTTTGTTCAGGTCTCAAAAATTGATACAGACTCTAATGGTGCCCTACTTTTTGTTCATAGGGACAATGTTAGATACCCATTCCATTAGGGGTACACAATAAATAAATCCTTCCTTCAAAATTTTTCCTACTTCGACTTTAATAGTCGTAGCCTTCCGGGGATGGACTTGATGTAATTTCTGCCTGACAGGTTTTGCTGTGGGATATGTATTAATTTCATGAACCACAATATACAGGTACATCCCAGACATCTATTCATAAGTCCAGGCAAAAATATCTTGGAATTATTTGAATAATGCTCTATATGATTCGGTTTCTTTGATTGAGCAGTTCTTCCCTACATGAACATGCTCAATTGTTCAAGGTTTGACTGATATGTCCATTTGGGTTATTTTAGTAATGTTGCATATATTTCCTTTGGACTTAGTATTTTACAACAATATATGTGTTTGCGGATGGGTGGCTATATCAATACCGATAACTGATTCAAGGTCAAAACCCACCGAAGTGGTGTTGGGAAGAAAAGAGGATCGATGATGATGATCTTCCCATATGGGTTCATTCTAACTCATGATATCCACAATGGACTCATCCAAAGGAAAATTCTGCGTGAGATAATATAGAGTGGGAAGAGAGGGTTCCAACCAGTAAGGTAGGTGTTAAGGATCTGAATCCATGAGATGAAGGTCATCAACATGGTCATCGAAAATGGATTGGATAGCATCATACATTGCTTCATACGTGCCAAGAGAGGATGACTCAAAAATTTCTTTTCCCTTGGTACTATAGCCAATTGTGGAAATCATATTTACTATCGCCACTTTTGTACTAGGAGGGGCTGATGGAAACACACCCATAAGGGTGGAGTCCTTCAGCATATATACCCCAATTGAATTATAAGGAGGAGGGGATTGCCCCAACATAGGGATGTTATTTGTCGTAGGGGTTGTAACATCCGACATACAATAGTCAAGTTGATCAATAGTCACAATATTCCCCAAATGTGGAAATTGGAGAGTTATAAATACTGTAGAAGCGACAAAGGTCATAGCATAAAACCAATTTCTCCCCAAAAGAATATTGTAATCTAATGAGGCATCAACCACTTCCACCTGAATGGAAACAGTCTTTCCCCCAAGCTCAACTAAAAGTGCTAGCAATAGACCATGGGGACGGAAACCCCATCCATCAAACGATTTCAAAGTGGTAGGTGAATTCATAACCTCAAGAGAACCAATGGATCTCCAACAGGATATAGACAAGAATGGGGTTGAAACTGCCTCATCCAGGACGGTCCGATGGATGTTTCTCCCAACTACTCTAGATGAAATATTAAAGGAGAGTTGGTGAGGTGATCTGGATTTATAATTCCCTACATTGAAATGAATTAAGTTGGTATTATCTAAGTCTAATGCCCCCAAATCTGTGAGCATGTTTTTACGCTACGTTCGACAACTTTGAAGTACCTCAAGGGTAGATATTGTACAAGGATCCTGAGCTAAATATTCAAAAACATTATAAAATTATGTAGCTTGGGCATTAGGATTGAAAACATACGTCTTGAGGGTAGCCTTAGGTGGTCGTAAAATTAAATCAAGATTATGTTTTTCGATCACGAAAGGGACATTAAATGAAGGTTGCAGGTTGCGAAAACACACAACAAAAATCTTAAATCAAAATAATTCTCACAATCTGCAATCCGCAATTTAATTGCGGGATGCGAGATGACAAATTGCACCCATAAAAAATTCTCCCGCTATTGCATTCCGCATTGCGACCCATTGCGGGTTGTAGGACTGAAAACCTTGCAACATAAAATCAAATTCACGCAATCTGCATTGCGGGTTGCGAAAATAAGCATTTTTAGGGAAAAGTAGTTCTTTTTGCAGATCACCAAAACATTTTGTTGCCGAAATCCACATTGCGGGTTACGAGATTGAAAAAATTGCAAACATAAAATCAAATTTCCGCAATCCACATTGCGGGTTGCGGGCTACAGAAAGATGCATTTTTTGGGGAAGAGTTAGTTCTTTTTGCAGCTCACCAAAACATTGGAAACATGCATAAAATTTTAAAAAAGTTAACTAGGTGAAAATTCAGCAAAGACATAGAAACGATGATAAATACCATGAGAACCCTAAGGATACTAAAGAATCCAAACATTACCTTAGCATATAAAAATTAGGGCTTCGATGTTTTACTGGATAAAACATGGAATCTGTTGTAGCCACAACATCACCCTTATCTCATCCATTGGTTTTTCCCTAGATCCACAGTCTATATTTGTTTTGTCGTTGAGGTTTTGGCTATATAGTGTGTTTGATTTTTTTAGGTTTTTACTATTTGTTTTATCTGCGATTTTACTATTCATGTTGATTTTTAGCGTGCTTTCTTTTTACTGCACCTTACATCTATCACTGGTTGTGGAAGGTTTCTATCAGTAAGTTAAGTTCTTACGACTGGTTATGTTGTTATTTGTACACTTTAGTAAGTTTTGAGAATATTTGTGGAATTTCTAGCATAAATGGCATCCCAAAAACACACAACAAAATATTAAATCAAACTACTTTGCAAAATCTACAATCCTTAATTTGTGGGATGCGGGTTGCGGTATGACAAATTGCACTCATAAAAAATTCTTTTTCTCCCACAATCTGTATTGCGGGTTGCGGGACTAAAAATCTTGCAAACATAAAATCAAATTCCAGCAATCCGCATTGCGGGTTGTAGAAATACACATTTTTGGGGAAAATTTAGTTCTTTTTGCAACTCACCAAAACATTCTGCTATCGCAATCTGCATTGCGGGTTGGAGGACCGAAAACCTTGCAAACATAAAATTAAAATTCCGCAATCCGCATTTTGGGTTGCGGGTTGCGGAAAGACACATTTTTTGGGGAAACTTTAGTTCTTTTTGAAGCTCACCAAAACATAGGAAACATTCATAAAATTTCAAAAATGTTAACTAGGTGAAAATTCAGCAAAGACATAGAAATGATGATAAATAGCATGAGAACCCTAAGGATACTAAATAATCCAAACATTATTGCAGCGTATAAAAATTGGGGATCCAATGTTTTACTGGATAATACATGGAATATGTGTAGCTACAACACCACCCTTATCTCATCCATTTGTTTTTCCCTAGATCCATGGTCTAGATTTGTTTTGCCGTCGAGTTTTTGGCTATATAGTGTGTTTGAATTTTTTAAGTGTTTACTATTTATTTTATCTACGATTTTAATGTACCTGTTTATGTAACGTTCCATTTTTGACCCTATTGGCATTAAAATATACATGATGTATATTTTGTAATTAATCGTGGTGTGGAGCAAAAGGAAAAATACCCACCATCGACTTGGTTGTGTATGTTTCGACAATAGGGATTGTTGCCAATGGTATATCATGCTATCCGACACATTATAGTTTTGGCATCATGTAAATATGCACATCAAATAAAACAAACCTACATCCATCTACGATGGTGCAACATTAAATGAAAAGGGCATGATTCCTAAGGTTAAGGGGGGGGGTTGTCTAAACCGTAGGAGCCATTGGGAGTTGCCATGTGTCGATCACCCACTAAACTTCTGCTATTCGATTAGTTGGGAGCAGTTATGGCTGGGGAGTGGTGGGTGGCAGGACTGCCAGTCCTTGCCCCACGTACACTCCACCGGCAAGCTCGATCTTCCTCACGCGAAGGGTAGGGGGATGGTCACCATTCACCCCACTCTCCCACAATCCCACTTCTTCAGATATTTGGCCCCTAGAACCTGATGAGTCAAGATGTAGCACATAGGCTTCTGATGTACAAGTACCATGGAAGTGCGAAGAAATATTTAATGACGAAATTTTTGAACAACAATGACCATAGCCAATGCTAAATTCTCCACACATGAGTATCGGGTTTCATAATCAATGAGATTCTTATTGGAATAATATATCACATGTTCCTGACCATTGGGATCCTCCTGGGATAGAACCATTCCAATGGTAGTAGCGAAGGAAACAACATACAATAGAAATTCCTTTGAATAATCTGGGGGATGTATCACGGGTGAATGAGTCAGAGCGTGCTTGAGATTATCAAAGGCTCGCTGGGCCTGGTCATCCCAGAAGAATGGAGTGTTCTTTTTCAGGAGATGCATATAACCGTGTGTTTTCTCATTGAAATTGAAAATAAAACGACGAAGAAAGTTTTCCTTCCCTTGCAAACTTTGGAGCTCAACAATGTTTGTTGGGAAAGGTAGGGCCAATATAGCAACAATCTTCAGTGGATCAATCCAGATGCCATCCTTAGAAACCACAAATCCAAGGAGATGTCCCATCTCAATGCAAAAAACACATTTTTGTGGATTGAGCTATATGTTATAATGATGACATCTCAGCAAAATGTCTCTAAGATGCTCAGGGTGGTCTTCTCATTGTTGTAAATGCGTTGGGAGATTGTCAAGGTATGAATCCACGATGTTCTTAAGATCATGAAACACATAGGACATGGAATGCTGGAATGTAGCTCCGACGTTATTGAGGACAAAAGGTAAATTCCTATATGAAAAGGTTCCCCATGGGCATATAAATGCCATTTTGTGCTGATCGACGGGAAATATATCAATCTGATTATAGCCATAAAAACCATCCATGAATGATAAGATGACACTTCCAGTACAGTTGTCGATAATTTGATGGATATGCAGAGTCAGAAAATTGTCTTTAGCACAAGCTTTGTTCAGGTCTCAAAAATTGATACAGACTCTAATGGTGCCCTACTTTTTGTTCACAGGGACAATGTTAGATACCCATTCCATTAGGGGTACACAATAAATAAATCCTACCTTCAAAATTTTTCCTGCTTCGGCTTTAATAGCCGTAGCCTTCCGGGGATGGACTTGATGTAATTTCTGCCTGATAGGTTTTGCTGTGGGATATGTATTAATTTCATGAACCAGAATATACGGGTCTATCCCAGACATTCATTCATAAGTCCAGGTAAAAATATCTTGGAATTATTTGAATAATGCTCTATATGATTCAGTTTCTTCGATTGAGCATTTCTGCCCTACATGAACATGCTCAATTGTTCCAGGTTTGACTGATATGTCAATTTGGGTTATTTTAGTAATGTTTCATTAATTTCCTTTGGACTTAGTATTTTGCAACAATATAGGTGTTTGCGGATGGGTGGCGATATCAGTACTGATAAGTGATTCAATGTCAAAACCCACTGAAGTGGTGTTGGGAAAAAAAGAAGATTGATGATGATGATCTTCCCATATGGGTTCATTCTAACTCATGATATCAATAATGGACTCATCCAAAGGAAAAGTATGCATGAGATAATATAGAGTGGCAAGAGAGGGTTCTAACCAGTAAGGTAGGTGGTAAGGATCTGAAGCCACGAGATGAAGGTCATCAACATGGTCATCGGGAATGGATTGGATAGCATCGTACATTGCTTCATACGGGCCAAGAGAGGATGACTCAACAATTTATTTTCCCTTGGTACTATAGCCAATTATGGAAATCATATTTACTATCTCCACTTATGTACTAGGAGGGCCTGATGGAAACACACCCATAAGGGTGGAGTCCTTCAACATATATACCCCAATCGAATGATAAGAAGGAGGGGACTGACCTAGCATAAGCATGTTATTCGTCGTAGGGGTCGTAACATCTGACGTACAATAGTCAAGTTCATCAATAGTCACAATATTCCCCAAATGTGGAAATTGGAGAGTTATAAATACTGTAGAAGTGACAAAGGTCATAGCATAAAACCAATTTCTCCCCAAAAGAATATTGTAATCTAATGAGGCATCAACCACTTCCACCTGAATGGAAACTGTCTTTCCCCGAAGCTCGACTGAAAGTACTAGCAATAGACCATGGGGACAAAAACCCCGTCCATCAAATGATTTCAAGGTGGTAGGTGAATTCATAACCTCAGGAGAACCAATGGATCTCCAACAGGCTATAGACAAGACTGAGGTCGAAGCTCCCTCATCCAGGACAGTCCGATGGATGTTTCTCCCAACTACTCTAGATGAAATATTAAACGACAGTTGGTTAGGTAATCTGGATTTTATTTCTCTATGTTGAAATGAATCAAGTTGGTATTATCTGGGTCTAATGCCCCCAAATCCGTGAGCATTTTTTTACGCTACGTTGGAGAACTTTGGAGTACCTCAAGGGTAGATATTGCATAAGGATCCTGAGCTAAATATTCAAAAACATTATAAAATTATGTATCTTGGGCATTGGGATTGAAAACATACGTCTTGAGGGTAGCCTTAGGTGGTCATAAAATTAAATCAAGATTAGGTTTTTCGATCATGAAAGAGACATTAGGCGAAGGTTGCGGGTTGCGGAAACACACAACAAAAATCTTAAATCAAAATACTTCTCGCAATCTGCAATACGCAATTTAATTGCGGAATGCGAGATGACAAATTGCACCGATAAGAAATTCTTCCGCTCTCGCGTTCCGCATTGCGGCCCATTGCAGGTTGCAGGATTGAAAACCTTGCAACATAAAATCAAATTTGCGCAATCTACATTGCGCGTTGCGAAAATAAGCATTTTTAGGGAAAAGTAGTTCTTTTTGCAGATCACCAAAACATTCTGTTGCCGCAATCCACATTGTGGGTTGCGGGATTGAAAAAATTGCAAACATAAAATCAAATTTCCGCAATCCACATTGCGGGTTGCGGGCTACAGAAAGACACATTTTTGGGGGAAGACTTAGTTCTTTTTGCAACTCACCAAAACATAGGAAACATGCATAAAATTTTTAAAAAGTTAACTAGGTGAAAATTTAGCAAAGACATAGAAACGATGATAAATAGCATGAGAACCCTAAGGATACTAAAGAATCCAAACATTACCTTAGCATATAAAAATTGGGGCTCCGATGTTTTACTGGATAAAACATGGAATTTGTTGTAGCTACAACATCACCCTTATCTCATCCATTAGTTTTTCCCTAGATCCACGGTCTATATTTGTTTTTCCGTCGAGGTTTTGGCTATATAGTGTGTTTGATTTTTTTAGGTTTTTACTATTTGTTTTATCTGCGATTTTAGTATTCATGTTGATTTTTAGCGTGCTTTTTTTTTACTGCACCTTACATCTGTCATTGGTTGTGGAAGGTTTCTATCAGTAAGTTAAGTTCTTACAACTGGTTATGTTGTTATTTGTACACTTTAGTAAGTTTTGAGAAATTTTTCATAATTTGGAGCATAAATGGCATCCCAAAAGCACACAACAAAAATATTAAATCAAACTACTTTGCAAAATCTGCAATCCTCAATTTGTGGGATGCGGGTTGCAGGATGACAAATTGCACTCATAAAAAATGCTTTTTTCTCCCGCATTTTGTATTGCGGGTTGTGGGACCAGAAATCTTGCAAACATAAAATCAAATTCCTACAATCCGCATTGCGGGTTGCAGAAATACACATTTTTGGGGAAACGCTAGTTCTTTTCGCAACTCACCAAAACATTCCATTGCCGCAATCTGCATTGCGGGTTGCAGGACCGAAAACCTTGCAAACATAAAATTAAAATTCCGCAATCTGCATTTTGGGTTGTGGGTTGCGAAAAGACTCATTTTTTTGGGAAAAGTTAGTTCTTTTTGAAGCTCACCAAAACATAGGAAACATGCATAAAATTTCAAAAATGTTAACTAGGTGAAAATTCGGCAAAGACATAGAAATGATGATAAATAGCATGAGAACCCTAAGGATACAAAATAATCCAAACATTACTGTAGCATATAAAAATTGGGGATCCAATGTTTTACTGGATAATAGATGGAATCTGTGTAGCTACAACACCACCCTTATCTCATCCATTTGTTTTTCCGTAGATCCATGGTCTAGAATTGTTTTTCCATTGAGTTTTTGGCTATATAGTGTGTTTGAATTTTTTAGGTTTTTACTATTTGTTTTATATGCAATTTTACTGTACCTATTTATGTAACACCTCGATTTTGACTCCATTGGCATTAAAAGATACATGATGTATATTTTGTAATTAATCGTGGTGTGGAGCTGTAGGAAAAATCCCCACCATCAATTTGGTTGTGTATGTTTTGGCAATAGGGATTGTTGCCGATGGTATATCATGCTATTTGGCACATTATAGTTTTGGCATCATGTAAATATGCACATCAAATAAAATAAACCTACAGCAAGCTACAATGGTGCAATGTTAAATGAAAAGGGCATGATTCCTAAGGTTAAGGTGGGGGGGGGGTTGTCTAAAACGTGGGAGCCATTGGGAGTTGCCATCTGTTGACCACCCACTAAAATTCTGCTGTTTGATTAGTTGGGAGCAATTATGGCTAGGGAGTGGTGGGTGGCAGGACTGCTAGTCCTTGCCCCACGTACACTCCACCAGCAAGCTCGATCTTCCTCACGCGAAGGGCAAGGGGATGGTGTCCATTCACCCCACTCTCCCACGATCCCACTTCTTCGGATGTTTTGGTCTTGCTCGCACACACGCAAGATTCTAGTTTTTCTCCCACCACAAGTCATTCTGGACATCCTCATGCAGAAAGAGTTGTTCTATTCACTCTCCTCACGAACCGCTTGGGGATTTTCCTCCATCATTTTGTTTATCCTCACGCATAGATCGGAAATGGGTATGGGTTTCCTCACATAGGGGTTGGAAGACTGTGATCTCACGCGGTGAGCTGGAAGATTAGCCTGAAAGGTATGGTTCTGCTGTTTATATGTTTTCCCTATAAATGTTGGGAATCCATCTTCTTCCCCACCTACGGACTATGTAAGGTTCTCGTTGTTTTGTTATGGGATTGGGTTGTTGATCTCTCCCTAGGTTTTGGTTGCTGCATGTGCACAATATATTGTGGGGTTGCTTCTAAGTTGTTTTGGCCACACTAGGGCCAAGAACAACTATGAATTGTCTTGTCCGATCTGAGTTGTGTTCACCCTTTTGTTTGGGTTGTCACCATGTTGTCTTTATCTTCTTCACAGAGCTATGAACATTTTTTTTACTGTGGTATGCAATGGTTGGTATTTGGAATATTGAGAGTAGGATTAGAGGCTGGGTATGCTTGAGAAAACTGGTGTTTGGAGCCACTCAGACAGAGTTAGACTACTGGCTTCTTCTCCACAACCCTTGAAGAGTATTGGAAAGGGAATTTAGGGCCTGAGGGACTGTGAAGCAGAGAAAGGACTGATTCCTGGTGTTGGGCATGTGGATGTCTTAGAATTCAAGATAACTATTGTGTAGGCATCCTTATCTCTCCATTCAAGCCACCAGATTAGCATTTATCCTTTCTTCACTCCTTGACGGCCTGATAAAACCTACTGCGTGGGATTGGCTGATTTGTGTACCTTGGCTATGTGTAAGCATTCTTTGACCCTTATTCCTTAAACAATCATGCCCAACTCAAGGGTGGTAGTCTTACTGAGATATTGATGAGCATGCTGGCCTATGGTTGGGTGGAACGTTGTAGCGATGTAGCTGGTTGTGGGACAAATTCTGTTTAAGATGAGTAATCTTGACTATTCCATCTCTGCCTTTATATTTATTGATTAATTAATATGATTAACATGTGGTATGCTTGAATGAATGTACATTTGCTTCCACTATGTATATGAAGGATTATGCATAATAGTATGTTTTATGTTTAAATATTTTTATTTCATCATTATATGCCTGTTGATGTTCATGGGGCTATTGCCCGGAGGTTTTTTTTATGGTTTGGTAGCGTCCTCTTTGCAGGTCAGAGAGTCGGGAACGTTACAGTATGGTATCAGAGCAAAGGTTGCAGCATGGTCCTGAATGGGTCGTGAATATGCAGTGATAGAGCTCATGTTGCAGCATTTGGGTCTCAAAGGGCCATGATAAATAGTTAACGGAGGCAGGGTTCCTACTTCCCAGAAGAAACCAAGAAAATTCACAAAATTTCTAAGTGCTAGAATTATCGGCTCATCAAAAAACTTAGTGAGAAGTTCTTCTGATGCAGCGGAAGAGCTAGTCTAAAGGTCACCCGACGAGAGACAAAAAACCTTGGTTGTGGAAAATTTTCTAAGTGCTTGGCCGTCGGCCATTGAAAAACTTAGATAGATGGACCTTCGATGCAGACCCTGGTAGCTACGAACTTAGTTAGACGGATCGGTGATGATTAGTTGATCGCATTGCCGATGCTTAGTTGATTTTTCGTCCACCATTGCGGCTGGTTAGAGGACTAACCTTCCGATGGGTAGAAGCCCCGACTGTTAATGCCACAGTGACCAGAGGTTTTGACCACCGATAGGCTTGTGGCTGTGGAAGACACAGAAGGACCATTGGCCACCATTGCGGAAACCAATACGACTAGCCACCTGATGCACAGAGCACTCGACCGTCGACGAAGTGGAAAATTTTCGAAATTTTTTCTAAGGAATGGGATCATTGGTAATCAGAAAAGGATAGTTGTTGACATCACTAATGATTAGTTTATGGCATAGCCGTAACGTCAAAAAAATGTTAAGGAAATAGCCAACACGGTAGCGGGTTCCTGAAGTCATTTTTGTCGAAGTTTTCCTAAATGTTGAACGCATCAGAGAAACTTAGTTGATGAAATCACTGAAATGATGGTGGAGATTAGTGGATTGATCGATGAAAATTAGAAGACATAAGCACTGAAACATCCGCAGAAAGGACAAGAAGTTAGTTCGTGAAGCCGCTGACAGCGCCGGCGGAAAGAAGATTAAAGAGAAAATTTTGAAAAATTTTCTAAGTATTTCGACCATCGACAATTGGTGAAGATCAATCGAAGGGATCGGTGAGATTTAGATGATGGCACCACCAAAATTCCAACTCGTTTAGTCAAATGGACCCCCGATAAAGGCCATCGGCATTAGTGGAAGATAGAGGACGAAAGCGTTGACGCAGAGGAAAAGGAAGATCAGGCTTGCTTGAATTTGTTTCCTGATTATTGACCTTCGCCATCCCATTTTCTATAATCTGGTTTGCTATGTAGCAAGTGATTTCTGGGTGGAATTGCTCACAAGGTCTACACCATGGAATTACTTCATCTACCAGGTTAGTTGAGTCTAACTGGTTTGGAATCCTAGGTTCTTGCTGAGGAAACTTCTTTTGATATACTTGATTCTGCTTTGGCTGAAAAGTCCTAGGTTCATTATTTCTCTCCCATGTGACCATTCTATTTTGCATTTTTGTCATGAATTCATCCTGATTAGTCACCACTTTTTCAAGCATGCTAGCTAT